>DWPV01001026.1:0-22903 GCA_018251915.1 Urbanus proteus proteus | reverse complement strand
GGTACATAGCTACTACGGTTTCCGAGAAATTAAGGGGTCAAAAGTGGCTCCAAATGGTTCCTGTAAATATACACACGGTGCGGTTCCAAACATTGGCTTTGAAACACGACCGTGTTTCTAGACACGTGCGGTTCCAAACATTGGCTTTGAAACACGACCGTGTTTCTAGAAATAATTATCTTTATTCAAATTGTTTTTTTTTGTTCAGATTTAACAGACGTCAAAAGACTGTTTTGTTCATATTGTTATGTTCACTACAATATCATTATGCTTCTTAGTTTTCCTGAAACTGTTATTGCAATACAATTGTTATTCATACGGCTATGTACCTTATAGTGTAAGGAAAGTTGGAATGAAAATTTTCTTATTCTCCAAAGTAAGTGCATAATGTGACACTCTACAAACCCATTGGCCATCTATTTTGTCAGTTTATTTCGTGTCAGCAAAGTGAATCTTTAAATGGAGTTTTTAGGTGAAGTTCCGTTATGTATGTGGGCGATCGACCTAGTTGGGAAATTGAACAGCCTTATAAAGGTTTAGGTACTTGTTTCTTAGGTAATACATAAAACAACATTGTAGTTGACGTTGTCCAACAATGTTTCGGAGTTAAAAGTTTCTGCTACAATATTCATAATTAAATATTAGTAGCTCGTAGCTATTTTTCATAATTATAAAAATAAATACTTGCGCGCAAAATCTTCAATTCATTTAATTATTCATTCTAAAATGAAAAGTGAGAGACTATTGGTCTTCATGTACGTTAACGAGTTATGTACTCGTACATATTGTAATTTAAACTAATACCTACATCGAAAACAATGTTCTCTCTGCATGTTATCGAGCCAATTAATTGTTAACCACACAAAATAACACTTAAAGTTTAAATTTAAATGTATCCGAAAGTCTGGATATCACTTTAAGAGCGATTAATCTTTCATCTCTGTACAGTGATTGCTAATTGAGACATAAATTACATATTCATTTATCAATAAGACACAATTGTATGACTTTCGCTTACTTAAAAGCAAATGTACCGGTTTTCTTGGCGATATTAAAAATTAATTTTGTCTACCCACTTTTATAAGGTAATATGAATCTGATTGAAATCACTTTAACAGTATTTTAACCTCGTTGCTTGAGAGAGAAATAATGGAATTTGATCATTTAACTGTATTTTGTTATTCACTTGTTACGTATTCATATTCCGCGATAAGTTCTTGAAGCCCAGTTTTCAGTTGGCCAATAATTTTGATAAAGAAATTGAACATTCCATTATATTTTGAGAAGACTTTTATTTTGTTTATTGCATTTTATAGCCACTAAACATGGATATTTAAAAAATATATATCTAATCTTGTATTAAGGTATAATTATGTTCAACTAACGTGACAATCTTTAATAACACAACTTTTAAATTAAGATAACTTTACTTAAAGTAATTAAATAACTATTCAAATAAGTAACCATAAATCTATCTACATTATGTGTAATTTAAATAAAGATTATGATCCTATCGCAAAAACTGCGAAGTATGCGATGAGTCGGTTCTACATACTCGTAGATTAATCGAATGGCGCGTATTCCTTAACACGGTGTGCCTACGACGAGTGCATTTCCATGAATCCCGCGATTTGTTCTCAGTTATCCGAGATCGTACTATCGTGATATAAATAAACTGCTAAAGAACGCCTCACGTTCGACTGATTGTTCCTTAGATACTAACACATGAACAAGGGCCACACATTCCTGTACTCTTTCATTTTTATTGCCATCTCGAATCATCACTCCATTTGACGTGACATCGGCTTCACACAAAAGGATTGTTTGATTTTCTCTCCAGATAAATAAACACGAGTCACTAGTCGACCACTTGACGTCACGAGGGAGACAATTTCGCTCGCATGCCTCCATGCGTGGGTCGTATTCGCGGACAAACTTTGCATTCGTTCCGTGGTGCAACACAGTGGCATAAATAAAATCCTACGTCACGGCAGGGAAATTATCGGTCACGTGATACATACGCTCTTGATCCCGATGTAGGTTGAAACTTTCGTCTGCTTATTTTCAACCGCAACGCAAACAAGAACAGCGGTCACGTTTCCGAGATAGTGACCAGAATCTTTATAGCTCTCGGATCATTGTTACCGCGATTGGTTACAATGTTGATTTGCGGCGGAAGCCGACCAAGAAAGCAACGCATAATCGACGATCTATCCGACTTGTCATTCGCTAAGTTTTAATTATGACTTTCGAATGACAACTTCCCACGTTCGCATGCTCCAAATACTAGTAATGACTTTTCTTGCGGACTGGATCAGCGTTTGTTGCATCTTTCTGTTCTTAGCGCAAAACAACAATGTTTAACAACTTCATAACCTCGTATTAAAGTTAGATGAGCTATAAATCTGTACGTGACAATAACAGTTCTAAGTTAATCCGTTCGGTAATACAGAGATGTCATTACAGTTATACGGTAGTGAGATGACTCATCCATTTAAGTACATGCTCCATATCAACTTTTTTCAAACGCAAGCGGTCTTTATTGCTGATGCTATCATTATAGCTTCGAAACGAAAAGTGATCTAGATTCTGCTCTTTGTATGTACGGACTATCCTGGCTTAGAACTCTTGCTTTCTAAACACACCGCCGGCCACTTGTGTGTCAGTTTTTCGTTTGCAAAAAGCGGACGTGGTTAATCCTACACTTTTTGCGGTCGAATGCTTCTTTCATTGAATTTTTCAATGAAATTACAACGGGAGTATATTAATCGCGATTAACGCTTGATTATCGTATGGCGGTTCTACGAAGCGCGGTAGATTGGACAGGGAGGAAAAAACACCGCTAACTGACATAGTGGTTGATGGTACAATTCCGCTGTACTGTGTACAACGGTAGCCGGTGAGGATACTCCCGGTATTAAACAAGCGTAATGAATGATTTGTTAATGAACTGGAAAACGGATTAAGTATTTGCGTAACATTTCCATCATTGACAGGGTGTTTGTATTAAAACGTTCGGTTGTTAATTGATGTAGTTATGAATGATCAAACATTGTCAGTAGGTTTATCGCTTTAAGCTGATTTATCGCTTTAAGAACGGATTTTCAATTGAAACTCACGATATTACTGCCAATGTAATTGTTATTGGAGTTTCTAAAAACAAAGCAATAGGATCAACTATAAGACTACAGTGAATAGGCTTCTTCTAGGCAAGCGTGCTCCATCCTGGGTACCATCTCACTCAACAGTAACATGGCAGCCAAACGTTAGCCTATTGAGTATTAAAAAAACATTAAATTCATGTGTGTATTTAACATGTGTAGAATTACTATTACAGTCAATTTATTTTTTTTGGAGTAGTAATGCATAAAAGAAGTAATGCATTAACATGCAACTGTAAAAATACGATTGTAAAAAAAATGTAAAAAAAAATTACAATAACTCTACACTCAATGTAATTGAATCTTAGAACTATGTAAAACGGTTGCATTTTTTTATGAAAAAAATGTCTCGGCATACATTAACCAGTGCTCAAGCGCATATTTAGATCTTTTTAACCAGAGCTCTCATAATGTATTATTCATTTCCGTAGCCACTCGTACTGAGAACATACATAGTGTTTAATAGTCATCATCGGTCACCGCTGTAGCATTCTTGTAACTCGTGTCAATTTGTTTACACGTTTGTGTGGCCACTTAAGTACTGTTCAACATGTTATGAATGTCAATATCATAAACGTTTTGTGTTGGACGTGCAATTTACATGGGATTTTTGATGTGTGCATAGAAGTCTGAAGCATTTTTCTTTATACGATACTTTATACGTCAACGGCCTGTTATGCAGATGGATCGTCCGTATGATAATTTGTTTGATGACGTAGGAAGCAGCTAAGCTAAATAATTTAATTCATGGTATATAGTTTATTTACCTCTTGTGGTTAATCATACGGACACATCTTTTTAGAAGAAAAGAAAGAAAAAAAGAAATCTATGGGCTGTTGAAAGAAACGAAGCTTAAATAATAGCGGTCTTTTCATATACTTACATATTTTAACGCTTAACAATAATTCAAAACGAAAAGACAAGTTCTCACGGCAAGTGATGCTGAGAAGTCGTAAAACCGATCTGTGATATGAAACGTTGGTACCTGCTTACGATCAAAGCTCACTTTATACCTTAATAACGGTAATATCAACCGATAAGGAGGCGACCTTTCCGAACAAACGGATAACACGTACAAATGTTTGCTGATTTCACACGTTACTCGGCCATCAGATACGTAATACAAATCCGTTTTTTATTGGCGCAAATATATCTAGAAATACATTTCTACTTCTCAGAAAGTTACAACTTTCTTTTGAATACGTTATACCTGATTTTCAGTAGATACCTATGTAAGAGTTTGTAGGAATAAGTTACTTGTTGGTTTTAATTATCGATATCATGCATAATATAAAGATTAATGTTATCCTTAAAGTATTCTATATCTTAGCAAGACATCATGTCTAGATTGAGGGACGCAAGCTCATGGCAATGAAAGATGGTAATTCGAAATCATCGCAAACTAAACGAATCAATCCAAATTAGTGTCGTGACCAGTAAAACGTGTTGTTGTTAATTTGTTAAATAATACATCACAATTACTTAATTTTATTTATTTTTCTTTACATATCTTTGTAATACTGGATTAAGGATTTAACAACTTCTGCTTACAATGTTGCTACTTATTCATAGTCTCAGATTAACTGGAACTCACGGAACTGCGCTTAAGACAATCGTCATTTCACATCAAGCCTTAACCTAAGACCTACGGTATAAACTTTCATATTATGTTTACCTCAAAGCCAACTAGATAAATCAAAGTCCTCAGATGTAGGTCCCGTTGACCACTGCTTAACCATACTGCGTTTTATGGAACATAGACCTTAGTATTCATATCGGAGAGATAAATTGAAACTTGTACATTTGTTTCGTATCTTTGGTACATCTGGAGACTAGTGCTTCATAATGCAACGTTATTGGGAACTACGATCTGTAATACTGGGTCAAATGTGATTCGAGCTCGCATGTTAAGGGTTCCGTACCACCAAATTTTTATTTTTTTTATTTTTGTTATAATAGAAACGATGGGTAAAAATACATGCATTGTAAAATTTTAAAGTTCATGTTATGGTTCAATGGATAAACAAAAAAAAACGACACGAAATATCGGTTCAAAGATGACGACCACTTTTATATTGCACTTTTTTATTTTTAGTATTTATTGTTAGAGCGATCATAGCTACAACACACACACAATTTGTAAAAATTCCAAGTGTACCTTTTACGATTCAATAGATTGAGCCCCGTGACATACAAACAGACACCGATACTTTAGTAATAGGATTTTGTTTTTACTCTTTGGGTACGGAACCCTGAAGCACATGGCCACGTTTCTACTTAACATGGGAAGGTTTGCGCGCATAATGTAATTGCTACAAACCTAGTCTGCCTATAAAGTAATGGGTTCGTGTTGGGATGTTGGATCCGCAAAGAGGAATCTAATTACAGACTCAGCGAACAGGTCTATTGTTAGACTTCAACGGGGAAAAATTGCTCTTCAAATTATACTTAGTTGCGTTTAGACATAAAGTTGTGGTAAGGACAAATGGCTTTGGCTGAAGGCATACCTGAGGACTCTTAGAACGATTCGTGTAAAAGTAGACTCATACGTTAGGGGTAGAAATTCATATGTGGCAGACTTCATGTATGACTTTATTCGAAACAATTTGTAGTTGATGAAATGTGAGGCCGTAACGATTATTTGATTGCAAATCGCCGAACTTATAGGCTGTTGAAAAGGTTCAGTAGCAAAATGTAATAAGACAGGTAGTCTGCTAAGTAAGCTCTGAAAATATTTTCTTTTAGACATTCATCCATCAGCCTTTTGAGTTCCACTTCTGGACATAGGCATCCCCTAAGTAACGCCACTTCAACCGATTCCGTGCCTTTTGAATCCAGCGGTTTCCCGCGGACTTCTTCAGGTCATCAGTCCACCTGGTCATGGGACGACCTGTGCTCCTTTTGCCTAAACGTGGTCCCCACTCGAGGACCTATCTTCCCCAACGGTTATATGGTTACGCAATACTATATTAATTTTAGACTTTACTCGTTATTACTTATTTTATTTAATTATTTATACATGGCCTGTTACATCTCGAACATAATATAAATATTTCTCTACTAAGGTGTAAATTCTAACACGAACGGCGTTTTATTATAACGCTACAAGAAAGGTAATACTGTACATATTTTGCAGGCACTAAGCTCGTTCACTTACTTTATTAGCTACTACAGCTACAGTGTCTCGGTAATTCATGTAATAAATTTTTGGAAGCAATATTTTCAAAATGATATTTTGAAAATATTATCTTCCGTAAAAGTAACTTAGTAAATTCGGTAGTTTGTTTTTACGGAAATGTTATAAAGTTTGGGAAAAGTTTCATACTATCTTTTAGTTCCTGGCATTAATCAATACTTCTAATAACCTAACGTCGCCTTCTCCTTCTCATGTCTACAAAAAATATGACCAAATCTATCAATAAAACGAGTACCAATTGCTTAAGCCAGGGAATGGCGTTATACACTTTGATCAACTGTTTCCTATATAAAACGGTAGCCATAGTACATAGTGCTTTTTAGGTTGCAAGTTTGATGAGTTGCCGTCATTAAAGCTCGTAATCTCAAAGTTTCTTACACATAATCACAAGATAGTAACAGCTTCCGTTATTCAACACCGTTCGCAATCTCCCCTTTACTTGCTACTCAACACCAGTGACTATATTAATTGCATTTGCATCAATCATAAATAATAATCTAATCTCTCATAAATACTGTAGGTATTACTTCATACTCAAAGTTCTGTTAAATCAATCAGAATGTAATTGATAAAATCAATTAAAATCATAAAAGAAATCTTTGTTTGTGGAATTAATTTCAAAAATCAAGTCTGCGTGTCATAGTGGAATATCTGTATGGTGATCGCTACTGCATACCTAGATATAGGCGGATACAATGAAATTTTCACGGATACAAAGTTGAGACATACGTACATTATGATTAACTTTTTATTATATTGAAGTAACAAACGAGCATGCATTCAACATAATCGTAAGTGACCACTGTCGCCAATAGACATCCGTGATTAACCCTTGATCTCATGATTTAGGTCCTGAGTTCTCTCGCAAATTCACTACTATCACTGAAGACTAAATTGGAACGTTTAGGAATAGTTTGCCTCTCTTTAACGTTTTTTTTTTTCAAACTAGACCAAAATGTGTTAAGCACGGCTGTTATAAGTTAGCCGTTGCTATTTTTGATGTCGAACTACGGGTTCTACCACCTATACTACGCAATTGTCGTAAAGTAGAGGAATTTGAGCATATCGCATTTAGTGGGTTAAATACCTATTCACCGTTGAAATTTGGAAGGAAAGTGTACCAAGTACTACAGCAATGAAATCGCGCTTATATGGCATCGTAACACGAACTCGACAAATGACGTCAAGTTTGTGAGGTCTACATGGCATCCACACTTGTTATTCGCGCCCCACTTACAAAGTGTGGACTAGCGGTCGCTTCTTCAGTTATATCGGTTATACAGCCTCTTTAACGAGGTTTATCGTCAACTACATTCAAAAAACTAGTTTATGCATCGCATATTCCAGTTAACAAGAACTGTTGGATCTCGAAAAGTTGGTAGTAAAATATTTTAAAGCGAAAATGATAGCATGATCTTAAATCTTAGTAAAACTTCCGTTAAGAGTGAGATGTGTAAGATATTCGCTAGAAATGTTTACACCTTGAAATAACTGGTGATATAACGAAAGCATAAATTATTCTTTCTTAGCGCGTGTGGCAACTACTTTTTTCTGTCGTAGTGGCAAATGAGCATGCAGTCTAAGTGATGATAAGTAGTGAGTGTCACTTAGACATCTGTAATCTCAATTAAGATTGAGATCCTACCTGTGGGCGGCCACAGATGTGTTTGCACCTGTCCGTACCATACGACATTATTCAAATCAAAATATAACATAGGATAGAATAAGCTTCTAGAGTAGGCCTATCTACTACTATTCTATATATTTAAAGAATGTTTTAACAGATCAATTCTGGAACGTACACCAATTTAAAACCGGATACAGGAAGACTAACTATCTACTTTTCTTCCATTGCCTGTAATTGAAATTACGTGATAGCATTAGTATCATTTCAATATGACTCACTGACGTTCATTCAAAGATACGAACGAGAAACAATCTTGGCAAAATTAAATTTGGATTTCACTCGTGTGATTCGAATTGAGATAAATAGTAGTCTGGTGTAGTTATCGACACCTCGTTACGAACTTTTAATCATAGTTCTCACGCCAATGCACCATTTATCGAATCAACTTGGTGGCGAACAGTACGTCGGTATACAGGTTACTCGCGGTGCCAAAACACATGTTAATAAACCGGCTATCAAAACAATCTCAACGCCGAATTAATTTCACTTTCGATTATCTTTTAATGAATAGAGAGGTCAGCTGTGCCGGTAAACTTTCGCCCGGGGCCAAGAATATTATCGAATATTACGCGTGCGAATAAAATTCCATTGATGTTATGACATGAGTATTTATGTTTTTGTGTTATTTGACTAATGTTCTTTGTTTTTGTTTTAGGTGAGTGACGTTTCGGTGTTTGTAGAGTAAGTACCTAACGACTGGCTTATTTGCGGGTATGGTACGGTAAGTGCGGTGTTGATGTTTTGGTATCCTTTACGTATTATAAATTTAGAATCTCTTACAATCATGATGATTTACATCGCCACCATAAAACGAGGCAACACACTTTTGCAGGGGTTTCTGAATCTATTCTGGCGGTAGATGTTTTTCGTTTTCAAAGATATACAGAGTTTATACCTTCCTCTATGATCGTCAGACCATACCAGTTGTCATTTTGAAAGGAAACTTGTACCATGTCGATTTCCAACGACTTAATATAACATCCTTAAAGAAATGAGATTTTTCAGAATATATTTATGAACAAACATCCAATTAAACAACATTAAAAATAAATTATTCCTGATATGAAAAACATTTAAACTTTCAAGTTGAATTATACGAAACGTAATGATGAACATAAATAAAAAAATCAAACGGAATGTACAAATGATGCTAATAAATATGCACTATGAAGATGTTAAAGTTAATTGCATGTATTTATCCAATCGTTTACAAGATTAATTAACGCATAATTTCAAATTAAACGCTAAACATACTATTCGTGCGGCCACGTTTGCATAATTACGTGTGACGGGCGAGTCACGGTTTTCAGATTAAGAATTTCCTTCGTAAAAAAACTCAAGCGTCATCTCTTTCAATGGCCACACTTCCCATGAATAGCGAAACAAGATTGACGGCAAGGTCATGCTTGGGGCATTCAAAATTAGCGTTTCGACACAATAGTGGCAAAAATTACTTTCACCTAAATGCACTCTTTGTTAATAGGCACTCATTAGATAAAATACTCATAAATTACTGTCAAAAATTAGAAGCCACTTCACTTCCTCTTAATTTTCGGCCTTTTATTATCCACTTTGGAATATGCCAGAGTTGCTTGAAAGAAATTTAGATGGAATCATTTATTTTAATTTAATGTAATTTTGTTTAAGTCGGGAATTCTGCCGAAACGTTTTGAAGCGATTTTCAGCTTTTGGGTGTATGTATTTTGGAACTTCTAGTAGGTACCTACTGAGGATTCCAAGGTGAAGATGAAAAGACTAATGATGTCGGTTTAAGATGAAGACGTCGAGTTTTCTTTTATTTTAGACGCATTTAGATGTAATCCGCTAAAATCCCGTATTACTGCCACATAACACTAAAATATGTAAGTTTGAACATTGTCATTCTTTCGCTTTAAGATCATTTGCATGGTGTTCTGATAACATACATAACGGGAGCGTTCGCAGCTTACTAACAGCGAAAATGAGCACTACCAACACTGAACCACCCAATTAACATACTTCTATGCGCTTTCTAATGCAATAAGTAATGTTTTTATCACAGTAAAACGTCAAAGATGCCATGAATAGATAGCATTATGATCCCAGCGTAAAGGATTGGACAGAAAAGTCGTAAAATCGAGCCACTGAAGCGGTTTTACGAGACAATAACAGTAATATCGTGTACCCCAAAAATTCTATCGAGGTTAATATTTAAACAAAATTTCTATCTCAATATTTTACATACTATATTTGGGGTTCGTTGCTAGAAAATGCCTTGCGCTATGTATGATACAATTTCACGTCATTAGTAGATAAATTAAAATTTTCTCACTATATGGTCATAAAATATGTTGATCTCTGTGAATGGATACCGCAGCCATAAACCTCAGGATACAAAAGTATACTTGGTATCTTCATGAAATAATTCCTAGAATTTATGACTTTTACTACACAAATCTGCAAATTTTAAATACGTCTTAGGAAAATATTATTCGTATTGATTTTAAACATAACCTAAATATAGCATAACTCGTCAGTTATTACTGGTACCTTTTTTAACATTCCTTTCGTTTTAAAATATTCGAAAAATTTAAAGTAAACATTATAATTCAAAGTTTCACCTTTGACGCCGACCTCTTTCTAATCACCTGTCCCGTTGAGCATGAGTTATGTTCAAATAAGTCTCGGTACTTAGAGAAACGCGTGTAATTATTAAAAATCGCTCAATCATACACATTAGGCACGTCAATTATAGCCCAGAGGGATATTATTAGATGGATCCCATTCTTTAGCATACATAAACCCTTGTCCTATTAAAAACTGTCGCTCAAGTAACATAGTTAAGTACAAGGAATTAGTCAGTCAATCAATTTATGTCATTGGATTCCCAATTAAACTAAGCCAAACATTTTTAGGTTCTTCTTCTGGTAACTTTTCACATGGTTGTATGGTTAAAAACACAAACTTATCTAAGGCGTGCTAGCTTAGTCATCAGCAGTAGCTACGGCTCTTGGACTACTTCAGATAGGACTCTAATTTAAACTAGATTTCATCACAGATGTATATATCCATATAGGCTGTGGCCACTTTACATCAGGTGCACTGCATGCTCATTTGCTGCTTGATTCATTTAAAACATGATGAAAGTCTGAAGAGTACTCCAGCACGCTCGAATGCACATTGTTGGAAGCACGAAGTGGCCGACCAGTATCTAACGTTTTATAGTAACTTCATCATCACCCATACATGTATTTTATCATCCACAATGCCTTATCTATTTATTCCCGTAGCAGGAAAATCGTTCGCTGCCTATTGCTTACCTGTTTTGTCGGTAACAAAGTTATAAAGGCCTGCTCAATGAAGCGATTATGAAGATATCTCTCGGTAGCAAAAACGTGTTCGCATCGGAATCTTTTCTTTAATCGGCTGCGAATCGACTTCTTACTTTTGTTGAGAATGTTTACATTGTAAAGTGTCAATTTGTATTTGTTGGCTCTTGTTATATACTTTTAGAATCTTTTTGGTCCTAGCTCTACGCAAATATACATATAATTGGAATTAAAAAGCACTTTATTTTTGTTTTTAAATCGAAGCAGCAACCAATCATATACTCTTTACTGAAAGAATTTACACCGTGGACTTATGTAATCGACCCCAGATAAAGTTCAAGATACTAAAAGCAGCCACGCTACATAGATATTGGCGTTTCCTCAGTGGAAGCCTTTCGGCTCTTCAGTTCTACCACCTTTAATGTTTAAATTGAATAAAGAACAAAAGATTCGCTAGCTTTTGTTGAATATTTAAATAAACTATACAATTTCATAATACTAAAGATATCAGAATATTTAAATTTTTTTTTACTGTAACAAAGTAAACATGAAAAGATTATAAAGTACTGTTTATAATACTTTATAAAGTTTTCAGATTTCCAAACACTCACTCACGAAGTGTTTTCAATTTTACGGCCCTTTCTATCAGCACATACTAATGATATGATACATATCTTATGCAAACGTTTGAAATATGTAAATTTCGACCTTGTAGGAATTCAAGCCGTCGATATGGAAAGTTACAGAATGGAAGTAGGGTAGGAAACATATTAGAGTATAGTAAACTAAAGTAGTAAAGTATGTATGTAGCTAGCACGAAAGATGTAAGTCGTAGGATGGTACCACCGGTACACCTATGCCTATCTGTTGGCCACAGTTTAGCTCTTGTATTCTGGTTTGTAAAATGTATTCATTAGTTTTTGTAAGTATTCCACCTTAGTCCACAGAAGCAGTAACACGTCTATGATCAGCTAATGTAGCTGATTTCTTTTGGAGTGAGTTACAAATGGCCGTAGGTAGGTATAAGTCAGCGCATACGGAACAGCAGATGGGTTTTTGCTACTCTACTTCACCAAGTTCTAATATCAATTATTTTGTAACTTCCATATTAAATGTTAGATATATAACTGCGATTAGCAAAATAAATGCAGGATTCAAGTGCTACAGAGACCCAGAAAAGGGGGTTAATAATTATTATTAGTCACCTTTTCTGGGCCTGGGTGTTTTCAAACCCTCCCTATACTTGTCCATAGAACCCACGACAAAGGAAGTTCTAAAATGATGTAGAGTGTAAAAAGCATTTCTTTTTTTATCTGATATGTAGTTTTAAGTCGATTAAAATGGTTTTATACACTTTCAAAAATTAAACCATTGGTTTCGCTTTCGTACAGAGTAATAGCTATTTGTTTATGCCTCTTGATGAATCAGAATAGCGGTTCGAATTTTATTTTAGTTCTTTACTTTGTAACGGCTTTTAGTGATTTCCGTAAAGAATATATTATTTTAGGGTCAATTTTTATATAATTGATATACGAGTAGGTATACGTTAATGTTCTGTAAAATCTTAATGTGCCGTAAAATAATTGAACTGTAAATTTAATAGTTATTTATTTGTAACTTTTTAAAATTGCTTTTTAGAATATTCTAAGGAAAGTTTATTTATAAATTGTTTCGTCGTACCATGCAGTTATGGTCTTTAGAGATAGGAAATTTAGAGTTGTTATATTGTTACCGTTATATGTAAATAAATAATGGATTAGGAAAAAGCCTTATGCGGTTTATTTTAATTTCGACGTTTTCACTAACTTTTTACCGCCTACATGTCAATTAGACATATATAAACAAACAGACGGTCCATCTGACGGTAAATTGTCACTGCGACCTGTAGACAACTTTAATCAACCC
This sequence comes from Urbanus proteus proteus, assembly GCA_018251915.1. Taxonomy (NCBI): domain Eukaryota; kingdom Metazoa; phylum Arthropoda; class Insecta; order Lepidoptera; family Hesperiidae; genus Urbanus; species Urbanus proteus. Next base: position 9,646 of record DWPV01001026.1, on the reverse strand, counting down.
CAAATGTAAATGAAGTCCCAACTGAGGTCTGTCACAGATGTGTTGGTACACCTAAGTTGGAATTGAGAACACAGCAACGCCTGAATATCTCAAAACTGAAATATGGCAGTGGCGCCATAGGAATCGAATCACGAAGAGTTCTCACCACTAAACTATACTCGATAAGGAAGTATTTAAAATTCCAATACAAGCCTACTTAGTAACATAGAACTTACTAACATAGAAGAATTCCTTGAGCCGTGAGCAGGTATTTTAACATTCGAACCTGTACGTCCTTATAGAGAGTCCCGTAAGGTTACCTCATTGGGTGTTATCTATATCGTACCAACTAAAACAAGGATGTAACCGTTATTCAACGGACGTTACGCGTCTCAAAGCGTAACTGTTTTTATCAGATTTCTCTTATAAACGGTAACTTATCTACGATATAGTTCGTTTTGCGGACGGCGCCGCGGTTATGTTAGATAGTTTGATAAAAACTAGTTTCAGCAACACTTTGATGGACAGGCACACCATGTGCGTCAAATTTTGTTTTTTTCCCGTGTGTAAGAAGTAACCGTAAGTATTTTGATAACTAAGAATAAATTGTTGTTTGCTACATCACTAGTTTATAATTGGGAGGTAAATGCAACAATTGATGTTAACAAAATGAGTCATGAGAAAAAGTCAAATAAGTTTGTTCTTAATATTTTTTTAGGATTTCAGGCCAATTAGTATTATGATATTTGTAATTATCCGTTTGACTATATTATAGTGTATCCATTTATGACAAAAAATAGAGTCGTCAAAGCTTATGAATATAATAGCATAATAGTCTATTGGAATAGGTATTTATTCTACGTCCAAACACTGCTACTACGTTTTTAAATTGTCAATTAAAAAAAGTTAATTGATATCATGGGTCAACGAATGATCAGTTATGTAAAAATTACGTTATCTTCCCATGGTTACAGTAAGTACACACTGAAAATAAAGCGTCCCATTCACGGCGCTTAATCCTTAGTTCTGTTCAGGCATTCGGTACAGTTGCGCGATAATCGTACAAACGCAAATTGGTTCCGCTACTCTTGTTCATTGATAGCATTAACAAGGCTACCTGAAGGTATTGTAGGTTTGTTAGCAAATGTCAAGCGATTAGTGGTGCGTTTGTAGCTGATTTATCTTTTGCTCCTGTAAGAAAATAGTCTGTTTTATGTTCTGTAGGCTAAATGTTCCAGATCTTATATCGTCCTACTTACTAAAAATGTCTTAACGTTTATAACAAAGATTCAATTGGTATGTAAAGGATGGTCTACAAATATTATTTTATCGGAAACTATTATTACGTATGTTAACCTAAAATGAAGGAAAAATAAAATAATAGAAAGAAATTATTTGAAAATATTGTTTTGAGAATGACGAACAGAAAAGACAAAGATACGAAAAACTATCTTTTTAACTTAATGGAGTTCTTAAATTGGCTTATTTGGGAATCTTACATACGAGTCGTAATTCACCTGATCATAATAGCTGTCCAGTAGCGATTGCCGACAGCAACTTCAGGTCGTATTTTAACTTAGTGTTGCTCGTGTGCTAACTTGCTTCTACGGCTACCATGATACATAGGAGGTTAAAAATTATGTCCGAGCAGAAGATAACATATAGAACGTTCTCTTCTGGTCGAACTTTGTACTTAGCTTACCTTACTACTATACTTGAGTGATACCTAAGTGGTACCGACTAAACGTGTAAGTACGAGTGTTTCTATGATAAATCCAATATGACTTAGTTTAATTGTAACTTTCCCCAAAACTAAAGACGAGTAAAATAACACTTTCTAAACTAACTTCTTCCAATTTTATAAGTTTTTTTTTTATCTCAGTCTTTATTCCGTCAAAATTTTGTAATAGTAACGTAATTTTCTCACCACTCAAAAGGTTATAGACCTCTATAGAGAAATCTAGTTTTCGCTACAGTTTGTCTTTCCTGATGCATTTATGCACAGCTGCGAATTGATTAACGTGAACATTTTAATCGGTCCCGCTGTTTTTAAATAAGAGGTTTACAAAATTATGGCGCCACTTCAGTAGCAATTGTACTTCATCAAGAACTATAAGCGTACATTCATTTTAAAGAACTTACATTCAAGTTAAGTGGTTAAGTAATATTGCCTCTAAGCTGTAAAAAATCAATACATTGTAATATAATTATTCGTTCATCGTTTCTATTTTTTAATTTCATAATAACAACCTGTGCTGGATTCCGTAAACGTGACATACGAGTAAAACAGGATCAATATACGTAATAGCGTCTCATCCCTAATCGTCTCACCGCTCCTATATCAAATACCTACGTTATGGGAAACTTAAAGATAACTTTAACCTTAAACGGTAATAATTACTAAAGTAACTTTTATTGATGCACCGGATACCGTAGTAGTCAAATTATTCTTATACATCTATTATTTGTAAAACGGAAATAGGGTTTATTCTCTAATAACTCGCAATTAGCTCTTTGATAAAATCTTATTCCAGTTTGATCGGATCAGGCCCCGACTTGTTGCTTATATTAACTTGTTCTTGAACAACAGTCTTAGAACGAAACAATGTTCCAACATTCATCACTGAGTAATGTCAGAAAACCTGCGGATTGTAGATGTAGACTAAGACAGGTTTCCGTGCTATGCCATAATTTGTGCGCGTCCGGCATACGCCCGACATCGCACCTCAATCATCTGTTCAAGGCCATCTGTTATTGCACTGTTGCATAACGCCATCTCTGATGTATTTATAATTCTGATAGTTCTAGATTATTTTCAAAAAGAAAAAGCTAAACATATTTTCTATACTAATGACATTTTAACGTGTGCTCCGCGCGTATTGAATGGTTTTAGTGCATACTATACTACCTGGCATTAGGTCAATATCCAGCCTCTTTAATTTCTTTGTAACTTTTGTGTTCTTAATAACGATTGTTAAAATATAATTTGTCTCGAAAACTATATCACAATGTTATGCTATTGAATTTTTGTAAGCGATATTTTATATACTTCCGAAACCAAATAAATTATTAAATGGTTTTTGTTCTTTCGATATTTTGGGCGATCACAAATATATTTCGTAATCTTACAAATATTCTCTTAAAACTTGCACGTATATTTACTTATAGTTAAAATATGTCGTTGAAAGTCATATTAACAATATTTTCTCGCAAAATTGTTACCCGAAACCAACTTATGAGTTTCGTGCACAAGTTACCGCTATGCGAAAAGTAATAAACGTCTGTGCAGCGCCGAGTAAATTTCAAATATTTGCAAGTGTAAAACGTGATGGTAACTACGATTTGAATTTACATTGTAAATATTCACTACTTTTAACAAAAGATTATATATATTTGCGGAGCCAGAGAATGCTGGCACTGGCAAGGGAATTAAAAAAGATTAGTAATGAAACCTAGAAGCTTGCAATTCGTCAAAGTAATTAACATTAAATAATCAAAAACTATAGAAATTTCAAGAAATAATGGATATTCTTTGATAAAAAACGTTACAGCTCAAATATCGAAATTAAAAAATCTAAATAATAAGAAAATGATGGCAACAAACCTAAACATGAAATAAAAACGAAATACAAGAGAAGATATCGTCTTCGACTCTCTTGCCAATATTTGGCCAAAATTTTCGACTTGTAGTGTATTAACACTTGCATTGACAAAAAAACTCTATGGATACTTACTAAATACAAGAGAAATCAGTAGTTATATAAAGATCGATTCCATACGATACGTCGATTTGTGTAATCAAGCCTCAAAGAACTAATTCATCTAATTGATGGCTAGCTCTTCGATCACCATTACATTTCGTTGTACATTGTTTCTGCAAAAACGTTATCGGAATCCCAAAGAGAGATCAGCTTAAATATGAACTAGAAAATACAAGTAACCGCGGGGTGATTGCGTAGCGGTGCGATCAGATTGATCTAATTATACTCATTACGAGAATATCGTTTATATATCGTTCGGTATCGTTGGACATAATTCGTGTCCTGATCTAAAGACACACATATTCGTTCTAGTATCGTCACGTGCACACTAGAGCACGTAGGCAGTTATGCACTGGAATTTTGACTACCACGTTGGTAGCCCCGATTCCAATCCAGACACGCAGCGGTAATCTTAAAAAATGATATGCGCATTATATTTTAATGACAACTAGTGGTCCCGTCACAATGATCGAAATTTGACGATAACAAAAAATAAAAATAAGGTTTAATTTGCTAAGCTGCATTTAAAAGAAATAATGAATTTTAACAGTTGTTACACGTAAATATTACCTTCCAATAATCTTCAATGCATCAAATTTCACGTATGCCTAATGTCATTATTCTTTATACGCACAGCATTCGAAAAAAAGAATGGGAAAATTTCGCTTCACGTATTAATATACTTGGATTTGATCGGAATGTCCTGAGAGAAACTAACGCCCCATAGATCGCCATAATGTTTTCATTTGTGTGTATAGTCTACCAACCCACAATTGCTAAACTATGTACCCAATCCTCATTATGACCGTCTCTGGGACAGTAATGATAAACACATTTAACGCAATACCGTATTTCACACACGATGTACTTATTAACGAATTTTCACACGTCGTTGTAACACGAACCAATTGACGCCTCGTATGTCTAAATATGACAAACGGTCTACCAATTTCAAAGTATTTGACTAAGTAACGGGGTGTTTAAGACTTAATATTTAGATCTTAGACCGTAAGAAAGGTTTTTACGCGGCATGTAGATATGGTCTGGGTTTTTGAAACTATTTAACAGTGTGCAGAGCGTGAAATGGCTTCTTGAGTGAAGAGTTTCTTGAGTGAAGAGGTTTAAGTAAAATAATATTATATTTTCGCATACTAATAGCACATGTAAAAGATGGGATTAAAATGATACAATTCAATGAAGTATAAACCTTTACAAAGGAAGGTTAAGACTTGATTTATTCAATAATTTATCATCATAGAGACTCAAAAAACAGATTTTTTTCTTGCAATCTTTCTTCTTCTAAACATAGTTCAGACAATATCTATTGCAAAGTAATTGTAAGTAAGTTATTGTAAGGTAGCTTCCTACGCCTACGACATAATCGATCGTTAGGAAAATTAAATCGACTGACTTCGATCTATACTCTGCACTTATCGTCCTAATCGATCGGTCAGATTGGTCGGCACTTGATCGATTTGTCATTGAATCAATCGATTGATCAAATTCAGTAAAAAATGTTTCATCTGCACCTCTAATTCTTATATTTAATAGCTGTTATTCCGTCCGTATAACTGTCGTCCAAGAATCGATACAATTTATTTTAATTACCGATTGGACCGTTATTGTTTAGTCCTTTTTGATTCGACAGTCAAACAGCTAAGCTACAATTGAGATCAATAAGATTATTCTAATTGCGCAATTCGTTATTTAATACCCAACAGTAAAGAGCGTAAATGAAAGTAATGTTCTAGCTTCCAGTTTAATTGATTTTGAAAATGTTTCGAACGTAATCCGATACGCGGCAGTTAGTTAAGCGAAAGGCAGTGAAATTAAAGGATTCAGTTTAAGCAGAACTGAAATGTTGTAACAAAAAGTGGTTAATTCATTTGCATAAGCTAATTTTAAATGCTTTTTTGGGAATATAAATAGTGATCAAAGGCAGATTTTTATAAAAAAAAACTGTTAACGATTGGTTATTCGATAGTTTCTTGCTCGCTTTCTTAAAATTAGGATTTATTTGAGAAAGCTGGCCATTTAAAATACTTACATTTTGTCTTGATAAACATTCTTAAAATGTTGATCAAACTAATTATCCCCGTGAAACTGAAACCTTTTTTCCAAACACTCGTCTACAAATAAGTCTAGTTTAATTTGGTTCCGGAGTCCATTCATAGCCCTGTAGATTTCTACTAAGTAAATAGATGTACATATGTATTGTTCCTTATCTAAATACCTTCTAGTCTGTGTATTGGTTCGTGGTATCCATGGCTCAGATCTGTTAAAGCTATGAATATAGAGGCGTTTGTATTAATCTTGCTCGCTTCATAATAGACGTTGGTTTCAATATTAATTACAGACCGCATCGCTCAAGTTCACGAACTATCTCGAACCAGGACATAGAGCCATACACATCGGTCATTCGAATTAACACAGGCGTATTATGTTACAACAATACCGACTTTCCACCCAACAGTTTCTGTTTACGGCTATACTAACCTACTAAAGCTATGTGCCTAAGGTACTATACCCCTTTCTCTTCGAATCCGCAAGCAAAATACGACTATCCACTTTCTATAAGTAATGCGTTCTGATTAATTAGACACGATCGGGATCGATACGACCTTTGCGATGTAAAACACGTGAGGGTTATTTGTTTTGAGGACATTTTTAGTTTTGTAGGATACCAAATGAACACTTATCTTTTTTGATAAACTTGACTTGCTGCATTTTCATGTTTGTCCTACAGGCGATGGGAGAATAAACTCAAATAAAACAAGTTAAGAAAATTTATAAATCTCCTATCTTATATTGTAAGACACACTTCTGGTATTAAATAAACCGCTCAAAACCAGGAATACAATCAAAAACATATTTAGCGCCATCTATGGCCGCTTGCAAGAAACTACGCACTAAGGAAGACTTTATTTTCTTTTATCTGAACTTAGATAGTTCTTCTATATTTTTATTAAATTGAAGTTAATTAGTACAAAATAATTAAAATTATAACGAGTAAAGTCATTAGCGCCCGCTAGTAGTATTAATAAAAAATGCCTAAATCTCTCAATGTTTTGTTGAACAACATCATGAGTAGGTATTTAATTGGTAATGATGTTATTTCCATTATATTAAATTCGTCTATTATTTATCTATGATACTTAATTTAAAGTCTAGACTAGACTTGTTTGTGTATTTGAAATTTTATCGAGAGTCTCAAAATGATTAAAATTGGAGCACTTGATGCGTGTTTGCTTTTAATTAAATTTGTTTCAAACTTAATAAGTTAAACCTGCCATGTCGCAATATAATAAAACATACGTAATTACTTATACTTAGTATTGTCTCATGTTTTATTAAACCTCTTTTTGTAACTGCGTTTAAAATGTACACTGGTCACGAAAAACATCGCTGTTAAAAACAAATCATAAATGGAATGCTTAAAATGTAAGAAAAAATTGTATCATTAAAATCTATAAAAAAAATTTCGTATGCAGCAATCGGGCTCACGAAATGTTCTTAAATTACGTAGTTTTTTCTTCTTTCAACTATGGATTGCACTTGCATTTTCCGTAATGTCATGTACATATTACTGCTAAGAGTTAAAAATAGCAGTTATGTATCAGTAATTCTCAAATGCGTTTGTCTTATTAATCTGTGAACATACAAATAGCATAATGTATTTTTTTCAAAGTAACAATAATACTAAAGAATTATTTTCATAAAAAATAAGACATATAACAGAAAAGGCTTCATTTACTAAGTAAGCTTAGAAAGAACAATGTCCTTAGCTACAGAATCGTGACTCCAGGAAGTATGGACTCCTACACGGGACAATTTTCTAGTGTGCTTAGAGTCGAAGAGATAATGGGATGGCTCGCCATTTCCTCATTTGACATACCGAGATGGCGTTTTTGTTCTCTATCTAAGGACTAAACACATGTTCACGATACGACGTCGTGTCGTACCATGATAGAACTCTGATAGTGATAAATGATGATATTGTGTCGTGGAAAACTATGACGTCACATTTTAACTGATATGACACGTCGTGGTCGACACGATAAATTAAAATATTTGTTATAATGACTCATGTATTCGTTCCTAGTTATTAAAGTACGATTTTGATAAACCCAGGATTTTTCTCGTCTTTCTTAGTAGCAACAGGAAAAAAATCCAGTGACGTCAATTTCTCGAAATAATGTAACTGCAATTTCCTGAATTATCATTCCAGCAATATGAAGTTATGTATCGGATCATATGAGCTCAATTATTTTTACAACTAACGTCATTAGGCATACCATTCAACGACTCGATCACATATCGTGTCGACATCGTATCGTCCGTAATAAAGTAGCACGCGTTTTAACTCTTAAGGGTTATTAGTTCGTACTTCGAGAAAAGGTTTGCTCGTAAGAAGCGGGTGATACGATTGCGGTATGCCACTAATGTAGGAGAAAATACTTTTATTTGTTTTTGTTATAGTTAAATAGTAAAAGGCCATATTTACCCCTTTGATGTGAAGTGTGTACCGCAATAAATATACGCGTAAGCAATAATGGTAGAGCCTTGAACACCGTCTTTGCTTTTTATTGTCAACAGAAGTATACACATAGGCACCTAAAAATATATGTTCGTCTAGGATTGATATCTGTGTAACAGTTCAATTTTAATTACGTCACAGACAGTAAGGATGAATCAGTATAGAGCACCGTAAAAAAAGGTACTCCAATGGCTTAGTAAGATCGTAATGTATCAATGGATACATATGTAATACCTATGTAAATATACTTCACTATAGTTGTTAAATCGACCGTAACCTACCATCATTAATTCAAATTAAGTCCAGTTTAGTTTTTCGCGACCATAAATTAATAAAGTCGAGTCATTAGAATGTTCGTACTAAAAACATAATGTCGGTGAAGTAATTGAATTAATCTCAATTAGTAATTACGTTGGGCGCCTCATTTAATGATTAAATGCAACCTGAATGTATATTATTTACTAAGTCAGTGTATGTAGTCAATTTTAATTAAAATCTTTATTCACACATTGATGAAGTAAATCATTATCATAATCACAATCTTATGAATTGAACTTATGTATTTCTTGAGCTACGATAGACTGTTAAGATTGTACAGCGAATTAAATGTTTACAGAACTTAGTTCAATATCTGATTACAATTTAACTTTTGCTACTTAAAATAGTAATTTTCATGTAAAAAACTAATAAGGATTTAATTCTTAGTTATAATAATTAGTTTTGTTTTAGTATAGGTAAAACTGTAAACATATTTTATTTTCACGTTAAGAAAATTTTAATTCGTTGTCATGTTTCTTTAAATAAATATCCATATTATGCTCCTTCCGACATAATCAAAGTTGAATTCCTACCTAAGGTTTATCACATGCACATTTGTACCGCTTACAAATAAAGATTAAAAGCCTTCATTTCAAAACACTAGAATCTTGCTCAGATATAGGTACATACGTAGGTACATATTATGATGCTATCGTCGTAAAGACCTACCTTTGAATTGTCTATGCGTACTATAGCACGTTGATTGTTCATATCTATCGGAGTATTACCTTTCAACGGCCGGGGAAAGTATAACCGGCGATATACATGTCATCGCAAGAAAATTTTCTCGGCAGAAATAATAGCGTTATTTGCATTTATCTTCCATGCCTCCATTATACACAATAAGAAAATTCATTGTTGAAAATTGTTTATAAACTTTCACTATATGAACATTTTCGTTGAAGTGAAAGATAATTTTTACCATCTTCGAAAAGGAGGAGGTACTTTGTTTGGATGTTTGTATGTTTTTTTTATTTTTTTTTTTTATGTATGTTCACCGATTACTCCGCGATGGCTGAACCGATTGAGATGATTTAAACGGCATCGGATG
>DWPV01001025.1:0-22904 GCA_018251915.1 Urbanus proteus proteus | reverse complement strand
AGGGAACTTTGATCAATTATTCATAATTTTGCGTAATGTATTTTATCTGGATGTTGTTTTAGTATTTCGTTTGTTTGTTGAGTAGAGAGAAGGTTTTACTACTACTTCCTAGACTAAATTAATAATTTAAAACATTGTTGAATTTGAATTACAATATTTCTAGACCTTTGCTATATGTCATTTGGTTAATAATTTATTAAATATTACAATACATGTATTTGCTTTTTTCGTAAACAAATTATTATTTGTAACGTTTAAGAAAAAAATATTCCACAGTCATGATCACTCGACCTTTTAAGGTACGGGAAAATCATAGATTAAGCAATAGTTTTCTCAAAATCACCTTTACATTTTAATGCAATTTCTCTGTAATATGATCGTAAATTATCGCGTAGATTTCAATTTCGTAACATTTTGGTGAAACCTTGTCTTTCTGACGCTCGTCTACTCGTTGTATTAGCGAAACAACCATGAACCGTACAAATTATGTACCACAGTTGGGCGCTGTCGTGGGCGAAGCGGGGGCGGCTTTGTTTTCACTTTCTTATTCGATTATTAATTCGATTGCGGATATCGATAACATGTTTTGATATGCGGTACATATTTTGGCTGCGAGAAAGGTAATACTTTGATCTTATCTGTGGACATGTATAATTTTGTAAGAATTAGCAGACTAGCTAATGAAATATGTACTTGATGTTGAAATAGAATTTTTGGTTGTAGAAGTTGTCCTATGCTATCATTAGGAAACAAATTAGTACAAATATGCATCTTATGTACCCGTTGCAACCTCATTGTATAGTCTCGAAAAAAAATTTTCTTGCAATTTTGCATTGTCTTAAATAGGTAAGACTTTAGAACCAGTATTACATTCTGCATTCATGTAAGGCACTTAATCGTTGTAAATTGATTTCATAGGTACTATCACAAATTGTCGAAATATCTACCAAGTAACCTGTCTCAAGTGAACGAGTTTCGATATAATAAATAACTTTTAAATGCCAATAGTTTAAATTGTCACCTTACCTGTATATAATGTATATCTGTTTAATTCATACATTAATTTAATGTGTGCCGTTTTGCGATGTTGCGTCGTAACTTTTATCATTATCGCTTTTGATATTGGTTTCCTAATATTATCGACCTTTATACGACTAGTATTTTCTGGTTTGGTACATTTCGTAAAGATTTCTTGGTTAGACATGATCTCTTATCATTGTGGTTCCATGCAAAGTCGAGTCGAAAACTTACAACTCCTTGAGAATATTGGGCATTAACATATTTTGGATCCATCTCTGTCTGTAGTATACTTCTTTCCTCATAGATACTCTCCTACTCTCTCCTTAAGGACGACAAATACTTATTAAAATCACTTGATTTGGAAGAAATTTACAATGTCTATTACATATAAAACATTCTCTTTAAACAATCCAATTCGTAATAGAACTTGAATCTTTTCTTATTTTTCAAGTGCTCGAGTCATAAATGTTTTTGGATCGGTAGCCACAGTTGGTTTCACGTCAACAGTGCAAACCCACACGATCTCTTTGTCTCCGATTAGTCACATCGGTCACACGCAGATCGTGCTCGGTACGACGGTGTTCTAATGCAAATTACACTTGCTTTGGTTATCTCGACACCGCGTAAGGCTGGTGGAAAATAACTAGCAACAAGAGGATATTTTTTCGTGAATACGCCAATTGATCTTTTTTTTTAAATTTCAGTAACTGGGAATATCTTTTTAACACCTAATGGAGCAGGAGTTACTTAAATTCCATTAGAGATGTTCTTTCGTATATACGCCAATTGATATATTTTTTTTAACTTCAGTAACTGGGAATACCATTTCAACACTTAACGGAGCAAGAGATACTAAAATTCTATTAGACATGTTTGCTCCTTGGTGAGAAGAAGTGAGAACTTTTCATGTAAATGATTAAGTTAGTCTTACAACACCTTTCAAATCGTAACCCATCAGCGTTGCAATGAAAATACAATGTTATAAGACAAGAATAGATATGGTATTAGAGCCGAATGCTGACGCACCAGGTATGAGGAGTTGGAGTTCTATCAAATTTATTTAACAGCTAGAATAAGTAACTTCAGATATACTTAACTTTCCCTTAACGTTCCTTATTCGTGAAATAGTGCAGTTGTGTTGTCTAGAGTTTAAATATGTAGACGTAGGAGGTTTATTGTTGTGAATATAACGCTGTATCTCAACGGAATACTAATGACATGCGCATTGATATTTCTGTCCTCGGAAGGATTATTATTGCCTTCTAAGAACCACGAGCATGTATAAACCAATGTTTTATTTATCTGTCCTCGTCAATACGCGATGGATTTTGCACTGTTATTATTTATGACCGTTTCTTTGGAATTGTGAGGTGTTGAATTTTAAAGATGATTAAAGGTTATGATTGTTTTCAAAGAACTGTTGGTTAGATTTATGTTTATCTGGATTTAATCTTCATTTGATTTATGACAAGGTGTGTCAATTCAAATTATGTATTTACCACCTGTGACGATGACGTATTTAAATTGACCACAAGTTTTAATAGTTTGCTACGTTAGTATGAATGGAGGAAATCTCGAAACACTTTTTTATTCTTGGAAATTTCGTATATTACATAGTTTCGATGATAATGTAATAAGCCGATATCACTGAGCTCGTCGTGATTCATCTTGATATTGGTATCTTGATCTTGGTATTTGTTTGAGTTGAATTAAAGTTAAGTTTTTTATTACTATAACTTTATTTTACTATTCCTAATACATCTTTGAGTTTCCTGTCATTCCTTCCTATTTTGTCGATTCCATGCAAACGTGCATAGCATATGCAGATGGCCCCAGGTGTGCACCTCAAATTTGCATGTCATGAATGCATAGCTTCAAGTTGTGAGTTATTTAATAGCGTAGGTATTACATGGGTTTCATACCACGTTAGCGGCCGCTTCCTGGTTCATGTGCTTATGAACATTAGGTATAACAAATTTACAAGGTGTTACGAATTGTAATGAACAACTATGATTGAGGTGAGTGATGGAGATAACTCGTGGAGATCTTGGGTCATGTTTTGAAGTTTATTAGGCTTTGAACGTATAAATTAATTAATTCTAATTCTAAAGGCTAATTTCAGGTTTATAAGTTTTCAGCCCACATTTGGACAATTAAAGACGCGCCACTTTTAAGACTTTAGAAGCGCATCTTTCATGAATTATTGACCTAAATAAAGTCGTTATGAATATTTTTTGGGTTGTGTACAGTGCAACCTGTAATTATTTTAGCAATTTATACAAATAATCTACCCTACAAAATACTTACACATATACCTGTACTATGTAGTATGTACCTAAGTATTACGATTTAAAAAAAGGATGAATTTTTCACTGTTTTTTGCCATTCAGCTACGGATAAAATAGTAAATTTGGGAACGTCGGATACAAAGTTTCAAAATGAAAAAGAGAATATTCTTCTCTTTTATCCATCTCGACGTATTCCGAGTATTTTGTATACTGTGACTACCTACCTACAACCCGATTATAAATCTCTGTGTCGACACATTCGTTAGGGAGCCGGCTTCGCTCGTTAATTGAGTCTTGTTAGCTTATTTACAAGTTGTTTCCAGTAAAACTTGGATGCTGTTTTAATAATTTGTCGTAGTTAAAGAAGATTCCTCTTGTCATGTAATGCATTCTCGTCTTAATATGTGAAGTTGATTGTCTTTTAAAAAGCCTTATTAGTTTTTTTAGGATTTCTATTAGCATTTTTACAAATTTTCATTTTATTATGACTTTTATCATTAGTCTCTTTTCTTTATATACTGTGTTTGATATTTTGTGTCTTAGTTTAGTTGCTGAAAGAATTTTGAGTGCTAGCTTTACTTTTAGTTTCACCTTCACTTTCACAGTTCAAACTTAAAAGTTTGTAATGACTAACTTTGTTTGTAATGAGTAACTTTGTCATAATTTTCATTATCATAAATGATGTTGCTGACGCTATCAATGTTGTCATAATACAAAATGATATATCTAGGCAGATAGTTAAAATCGGGTTCTAATTTCACGATACCCAAATTCCAAGTATCCGTATTAATTTCAGATCATAATCAAATTTTAGCAGCGGGTGGGTGACTAGTTTATGTTTATGGGTTTTATTTAATTTAGAACCCATTCGGAAGTCATTTTTACTGCGATGCATAAAATGTTTCTAATGAAGTAATTTAAAGATGAAATTGAAATAATCATTTTAATGGGCCAATTTAACCTTGTGTTTATCTTTTGATGTTACCGTCTGATTTGTATCTTTAAAGATAGGAGAATTCAATGGTAACACTGTGGTATCGTGTGTTGTTGGACTGTGCCGTAGGTGTCGGTTAATTAACACAATTCTTCCCGTGAATATCGAAGGAAGTGACTCAAGGACAAACTCCAGAAAATGGGCAGCACCGTCTTCCTGTGTAACATCAACACCCTTCGCCGTTACAAACATCATGTCAGGCGAGGTGACTAAATACCTCGTTAGAACGGATCGTGGGTCTCAAAAAGGTGACGGATCCATCCATGATGAATGATTGGGAGGGAGTGTACCCTAGAGATAAGACCGCCTATTGAATACGTCTCATATATGTTCATTGTATGTTACTGTTATGTTTCTGTATGTTTTTGTGTGTAATAAAGAGTATCTCTATTCTATTATATTCTATTCTATACTGTATACATCATCATCGTCGAATTTCATTTCTAGCTTGTAGCAAATGGTACGTGGTAACATATTTGAGTCTTGCTTGATAAACTTCCTTTGAATTATGTCCTTGAGTGATTTTGATTGTATAAAAGGGTTAAAAACATTTGTCTACAGATATTATATAATAACATTTCTCAAAGAAAATATTACTTAACTTACGTACTTTCGAAAATGTTGAAATCAATTTCCACGATTCTCAAGATGCTCATGGTTCAATTAGAAACATCAAAAATATCCTATAAGCAGTAAAAGCGAACATAATACTCCCTAATAACGTAAAATGTTATCTCCAAATATTGTAAAACACAAAGGTCATGACTGTTTGGCGCCGTCATATATTGTAAATTTGTGACCGTTGAATAAATTAGCTACACCACGAATACTACCTACCCCGTAGTCAAGGACTGTTTGCTTATACGTTCAATATTATCAAATAAATTTGACGTCGCAGTTATAGTGGCTATACTAGTGGCAGGAAGAGTAATTATATAACGGGTTGTTAGAAAGAGGAAGGTTTCTTCTAAGTCTGTGATTTACTTAACCATAGGCCAGTCTTTCCCAAAGTGGGCGATAACCCTATGGGCGCTGGAGGCCTTGAGGGAGGCGGCAAGGGGTTCAGAAAAATTGAGGGACGCCGATGTCTATGGACGGCAGTGGCCACTCACCATCAGATGCTTGCTCATGTGATTATGACATGTATTATGTGATATTGACATAACATAAAAGAAAAAAAGGTTAGGTTAAGTTAGGTTACTTAGCTAGGTTAAAATGTTATTAAGGTTTTTAAGTTAAAAAAATGGGGGGCGCTACAAAATAACTGATTTTCAAAGTGGGCGTTAGACGAAAAAGTTTGGGAAGCTCTGCCATAGGCGATCGTTGTTCCTCAGATTTTCTTGGACTCATTATTGTTCCACTGCTGGCATTGGTCCTCCCAATAGTGAGACATATTTAGGCTAGAGTTCGTCGCTCTGGTTAAATGTAAACTTTTTTTAAATTTTATTAGCGAAGGTTCCTATCGATGCTACACCGTTTAAGCATTGTTATCCATAAGTTTAATAAGCGCATCTCTTATAAGGATGCAGGCAAAACAACCGATCAATCGTCCGTTGATTATCTCG
The DNA here is from genome assembly GCA_018251915.1 of Urbanus proteus proteus. Classification (NCBI taxonomy): domain Eukaryota; kingdom Metazoa; phylum Arthropoda; class Insecta; order Lepidoptera; family Hesperiidae; genus Urbanus; species Urbanus proteus. The sequence continues at coordinate 17,037 of DWPV01001025.1, read as the reverse complement.
ATTGTCGTAGATCTAGGTATATGGTAGCTTATGCTGTTCTACGGATATCAGGCACCGCAACTTCAACTTCATAGATTGAATCACCCATAAATATATATTATCTCATTAATAATTTCTAGTTTATGGCAGCAATCAAATACAAACTGTTGCATGTTGTTATCGACGATTTTACAATATTGTTCAGTTTAATACCTCTGTAATAACTTAACTTGTAACTTCTGTTAACTAAACTTACAAAGTTACACTACACCGTTAAACATAATGTTAGTAATTAAAATAACGCGTGTGGGTGAGACGTGACTGCCAGTATAATGTCGAGTGAGGAGTAGCGGTGGCCACGTGTCGCTATTTTTACGGGTCGTCCTGATATTCAGGGGTCTAGGGACGTGTCCTGTTCGGGACACTAAATAACCTCATAAATCAATAAATTTATTGGAAACAGTTATAAATAGAAAAATAAATACTATAAGTCACACTCAATGTACGATTTTATCGTAAAATGTATCCTGTAACTTCTACTAATCCAGCAAGTCTGACTAGTATGTAGAATCTAATTCAGATTTATTAAATTATGAGTAATATTTGATACGAATTACATTAAATTAAACCTTAATTCCTAAACGCAGCCGGATAAAAACTTGATTTTTTGTTTGTCCCGATCTACATCCCTACATTCGGAACGTTTTACCTTCTATCCCGATTTCAAACCAATCAAAGCTGGCAACACTAGTGAAGAGTCTCGTAATATTCGTGCGTTGAGGTAATCTTTGGTTGCAATTCGCTTCGGCCTTCGGTTTCTGGGTAAGGACGTTTCGCAAATGTGCGAATATCGACGATCGATTCGCATTTATGTTTTAGAAGCTTCCGCGGTATTAAAGGCTCTTTTCATTTTCATCGCCCTGTTCTGCTGAAGACTTGCGAATGGACTTGCGTAGTAGTAGTAGAAAGAAAAAATACAGCCGAATTGAAAAATACACATTTTTGAACATGACATTGACATTGACATTTTTGAAAAATACACATTTTATGCACATGAATACTGATTCAGATCTTTTTGTTATTTTATAATGAACAAAACAAAATGATCACTTAGTACTTAAGTAAAGCATTAAACTTTGACTAATTTGACGACCCGCGTGGCGGAACGGTTATCGTACCGGTCTGACGCGCAATGGGTCCCAGGTTCGATTCCCGACCAGACTGACGTATAAATGATGAATTTAGATTTCTCTTCTGGGTCTGGTTGATTGTGTATTCGTGAATGTGTGTGTCCATTGTACCCACGACACAGGAGAAAATCTTACTGTTTGTGCTATGGGTGTAGAAAGCGTTTTAAATTAAAAAAAAGTTTAAACTTCATGTCTTTGAAAATATTATACGGAACTCTCAGGAATGGTAATTATTCATGTTTTTATTACTTTTCAAAATCGGAGATGTGTAACCAAGTTCCGACCCTGTGAATTCCAGATTCGCAGGTTGCCTCAAGCTACCAAGCTACAATTAACATCCAGTAGATATCAAAACAAGAAGGTACTCAATAGGTAACCACCGACATAACAACAGATGTTCATTTATATTCAGGCTCTACGACATACGAGTGTCACATACTGGATGACGTGACGTCATGTGTACATTGTGATACTGTGTTACGATCGTTCATTAATCAAATCTAAATGATGTAATGTTATATCATAATAAATAGCTATGAAGAGGAAAATTTGTTAGTCCAGTAAAGTAGACTAAGTTTTTGTAAAGGTTACTTTTACTGTTTAGTTTAAATTTAAGTTTTTTTTTTGTTTTTGACTAACAGTACATTAATTTGTAAGTCTATCAAATCTAGTTATCCTCATGTCTAGCCGCTAGCCAAATATGAAAGTTGATATTTGTCCAAAATATATATCTATCGTTTCAATTTAATTGTTTCAATTTCATATCGCACTCCCTTACCCTGGAATTATTACCCTTATACGAGTATTTCTCCACGTTGTACTTACGTTACTTGAATTATCAAAGCTTTTTGTGGTCTATATAGTTAAGATTTGTGCCCTTAACCTTGACCTAAGTTTATGTGTTACATTCTATGGACTCCCCTTGTATAGAATGTAACAACGGTTAGTACTCACTAACCGTCGTTCCTTTCAATACACAATGTAATATTATTTTTAAATGGTAAAACCGCGGGACATAGCTAGCTTAATCCGTAGGTCACCTTGATCTTGAGATGTATTAGGTAACAGCGTAACAAAGATCTTTTATATTAATCTGCATATCATTAGCATTTTAATTTTAGTGAAATAAATAAAAAGTCACCATTATGAGCATTGTTAGCATAGAAATCGATTATTAAATTTGTTGTTATTTTAAAGACTGATAATAACATATGTTGATCTTACAAGATCTTAGGTAAGTTAGGCAATATATTTATTAAATCAAAATATCTCACGATTATTTGATTATTGGCTCGATGTTTCCCAGGATCTAGCATCGACTTGCTGACTTCAAAACCGTAGACTCATGGTTATTATGCTACCTTGTTGTCATCGTCTTCTGACCCCATTAAACCAGATTAATCACGTTAAACATAATACATTCCATTATTCTGCCTGAAGAAAATACTAATAAGACTACTTATTAGTAGTTTTTTGAGATTCCAAGAATCGCTTGAGGAAGAATTGTCATTAACAATTTGTCATTTACAATAAACTGTAGTAGTACAGGTTGTATAGACCTCTTAATAACGATTAGTTATTTAAACATTAAGTATATTTTAAAGAAAATGGTGATCAAAGAAGAATTACTTGTAGTTTATCATTAAACATTTATCATCTAGAATTGCCATCATCATCTCGTTTGATTTATACTAATTTAAGATACATTACTATTGCAACTAGTCATTAAACTAGGATTTACATTAGAAGTACTTACGTGCCTACACTTATTGCAAGATCTGAAAGAAATCGTTAATTTACTACCAATGATGGCATTTAACTTAGTGATTGACTAACGTAGCTAACTAACAATGTTGCTTAAAAGTGAAATTTGACAAAATCTTAAAACGAGTAGGTAAATTGTAAAGTTTGTTCAGGTCATACAAATAAAAGATTCTCTTTTTCTGAAAATGGTCTACCCCAATAAGGTCACGGATGAACTTAAGTACCTACATCATTTTAAACTTGGGAGGTGGGATTTAATTTCTTAGCCCTCATCATCAATCATTATCACCACCTGGGTTGGGTCATGACGTTGAGCATCAAGGGCTTTCCTTTCCATTAGCATAGTAGGATGCTCCAAGCTGTCTCCAGTTTAACTTAGAGACGAAAGACTGTCCTACCAGTAGGACGTAAAGTCTCGGTCTCACCAGTAGGACATTAAAAGCGCTACAGTCAAGCTCTTAATGCCGTATTGGCACATCTCTATATTTTAATGCTTAATTTGATGTGTTGCTTAAGAGTGAATCTAAAATTTTACTCATAAATGATAATTACATGTTTGATGTCGCCGCTTCAAATTACATCACTACTTATTGCTAACGAACGACACTACTCAAGCCATCTTCATAAAAACTCATGTAATTATTCGTATGTAAAATGTATGTATGTATGTATGTATGTATGTATGTATGTACAAATGTATTATGTATGACTAGCTGAACCCCGCGGTTTCACCCGCGTTTAAAAAGTAAAAAAGAATACATAATTATATAAACATAAATGTCATCCCTCTCCCCCGCGTCGGTGCGCGCATGCGCGAGGAGCGCGCGCTAACGCATTTTTCATAAGTTAAAGTAGCCTATATTACGTCTTAGATCTTCAGCTATCTTCCAGCGAAAGTCCCGTCAAAATTGGTCCGACCGTTTAGAAGATTACTTCAGCTAAACAGACGGACCGAAAAAAAAAATTTAAATTGCATTTTCGTTAAAGGTGCCGCATTGAATAAAAAAATGTTATTTTAAAATCACAAAGTTACACTTCAAATAGTATATTTATTGTTATAGATGATACACATCTCAAACTTAATATGAAATCCAATGTTGTTTTTCTCTACGATTTGAAATTATACCGCTGTAAAACACGGCTTTGTTCAAGCAATTTCCAACAATTCCTACCAAAGCCAGAAAAGTCAAGCTGTCCAATCTGTGGATTTGAGTGAGTCAAAAACATCGTAGTTTAGCTACTTATCTTAAACATCTTTAATTCCCTGACGTTGGGGTATAAAATATCTAGCCAAGTAATACTTCATGTTCAATGATTTATACCACTCATATACTCCTTAAAAAAACTCATATACCTAAACTTTATCTATCTATGTACTTTATTACACACTCACGAATATTCAGTAACTTTACAGGTGATAAAATATTTAATGAGTAACTACGCACTCATTTGGAACATCAGGAGTTACACAAGAAATAATCGGATTACAAGTTTGACTTGCAGTTAGCATTTTAATGCGTTTATTTATATGTTCCGAAACTACGTAATGGTGTGAAACAGGTATCGGCAACCGTCAGTCCGCAAGCTATATGAGGCCCTCGAGCCCCTCTTTCGGGCCCTCGAGCCCCTCTTTGGGGCCCTCGTACCTTCGCAGAACAGTTTTTATTGCTGATCAACTTTTTTGACAAAATTTTATTTATCGTAGTAAAATTTTTCGATGACTGTGATGATGACGATTTTCGAATTTTTTGATGACTCTTTTTTTTCTCCCCTTTGCGAATTTCTTCCGGATGCGGCCCGCAACTACCTCAGGTACTTTGCGGCCCGCGTCCCAAAAGGTTGCCGACCGCTGGTGTAAACTTGTGAACTGTCGTCTTGGTGATATTGGTTTTGAGACGTTTACCATTAGTTTACATTATATGTCGCTAATTTGTATGCTACAGTATGTAACACGTTAGCCAATGCCGAGATTGTATCTTGTACGGTAATGTGTTACGAATTTGAGATGTTGATGTAACATTGCGCTCGTATGAATTTTCCTCAAATGTTATGTGATAAGTTTGTTTTTGATACAAGTGTAAGCGTACAACGTATATTCGGACTTTTAAACCAACTGGACAACGTGAATTGGACTAAACGGATATTGAACAAACCGTTGGACAAACTTAATTTGACAAAAAATTGAACTAATGTTGCGGGGACAAAGGTGACCTTTTTATTTGACACCTCTTATCTATTTTTTTAGATCATTTTTATCAATCTTATTTATTTCTTAGTTATGACGTTAAATTTAAAGACGGTACATTATACGATCGTAATTATTCTAAGGTCACCAAACCAAAAAAGACGTCATAAAAATAAAGGTACAGTGATATCTTAACCTATTTGTTCAAAAATTACAAGCCAGATACCGTCAGAGCTTTCAAATTATAGTAACGTATTATATTGAGAAACGTGTCTCCCTAGGGGATAATATCTCGGTGTGCGTATCACAGGCGTCGCGTCTCGAGTCACGATTGATTAGGACAACTGCAGTTCTACGAACGTATACGGTCTGTTTCCATTGGCTTTGTTTTATGTACTTACTACGTTATTTTAAGTGGTAAAACCCTTTGTAGTTCAACTCCGGTGGCACTACCGCCTCAATTATTTCTGCTTATAAAAGCAGTGTTAAGTGCTGCTATGTTCTGGTTCATAAGTAACTTATATGAGGCGCTGCGACATAGCCTCAGGAGTAGCAACACATCTGTGGCTGACCTCTGATGAGGCTGTCCTTCCTGAGAGACATTAGTCACTAACCATAAGATGGACTAACAGGCACGAAAAATACAATTTACGTATTGTAAATTAAGATTCTTTTTGTAAATAATTGTTTTTGGGAGTTACATTACGATACTATGTACCTATATTATGGCAAATTATGTGCAAAATACATATGGTACAATGGACACCGCACACAGTATTACGCAAGAACAATTTCAATATTATCGAATGGACGAGATCTATGTCGTATGAATTTGCATGGGATTGACCAACGGTTCGTGTGCTCGGGATATTTACACAAGACAGGTCGGCTGTGTGCTAAGTGCCTTCTGGCGGTTTGCGGACTCTAATAGTGTGTGTCTAGTCAGTTTGGTTTTTTGATAACCTTTCTCATTAGTGTATTAAGGAAAACAATCATTTTTTTTATATGATCGAAGTAGCAAACGAGCATGCAGTCCTGATGGTAAGTGGCAACTGCCGCCCATGGACATCTGTAATCAACCCCAGATAAGATCAAGGTTCTACCTGAGGTTGATCATAGACGCGTTGCTACCCCTGAGGACTGAGCTGGAACGCCTCGGATAAGTATATCTCCCTAACCACACCCTTCAGACCAGAACTCAACATTGCTGAACGCTGCTGTTATAAGGCAGAAATAGGTGCCGCCGGAGTGGAACCACATAGGGTTCTACCACCTTCAACATTATTTCAAACATGTAGTGATAGCAAGATTATTATTTTTCAATATAATGTACTAAAGATATTCAAAGTAGGTACTTAAGAGGTGCTAGCTACACAAATTAATGTTGGTAGGAATTCTTCGACCGAAAACCCTGACTTTTTCTGCCTGTTTAGTCAAAAATGTAATTTTACTTTAACTAATATTGTTCCGTGTTAGATTTAGATCTTTATATTTATAGCGTCTAGAGACGCTAGATCTGTCTTATCTATTGTTTACATTCTTATCGCCATGGCCGCTGTAATACTATCGTAATACTAACTCATAGCAGAAAACAGTGGAAAAACTAAAAGCAATGAATGTTTTCTAATCAACTCTTGTTAAAACTAATCACACCGCAAAGCCACTGAAGAGTTTCACCATCTTTCTTCTGGATCCATCATTAGATATAAACAACACTTAATTGGGTTTAAATTTTCATTTTAAATTTTGCTTTTAAAAAATCTCGAATCAAGTATTGTCGTGCTGTCTAGGCGATTTTTTCAAAATTTTATAGATTCTAGTAACCACAAAATGGTTTTAAACTAGCTACTGATTTACTGGGCGAAAGTGAAACCTAGTTCCCACGCACTGGTACGAGGAGGGTGATAAGTCTTAATATAGGAATTGGATACGGCGATAACGAACACAGGTGGCAATTGTATAATACATATAAGTATTATAGACATATCTGTCTGTCAGTTTGCGCTATCTTTTACGCGTATTCCTATTGTAATGTATTCGGATTATTTTTCTTAATGGCTTTATCAAAAATTTGAAACTTGTGTAAACGGATTTCTCAAAGTAGGCTATATTAGGATCCAAGTAGCTATTTAAAATTATTAATCAACTAAGGAAAAATTTTGGAGATATTTATGTACCTATCGATATATGTTTTGACTTGACTGCATTCGAGGATTGATATGCAGCAGTAGCTACTTACCACCAGGTGGACCGCAAGCTCGTTTACTACCTCCAAAAAAAAAACATTTCACTCTCAAAAAATCTCGTATCTAATGTTTTCGCAGACATTTCTTAATTGTCATTACGTTCCGATCAATTACACACTCCGCACCTCAAGTACCATTACGCAACGATCCGACCACTGAGTAATTTACCGGACTGTCTACAATGGCGAGTGTAGGCAGACATTTAGTCACCGTAATCCAGCGGTGACACCAATTACAACAGTATATCATGGTATTAATAGTCTGATTCCTGGCGCTATTGCAATATGACTTGGATTAAAATCCCTTTCCACTAGAGATGTGAGTAACTGAAGAGTCAAATCCACCAAAAGATCGCTCGGTTTTTAACAAAATTTCTTTCAATCAAGCGATCCTATTCATAGATTATACTCTCAGCCATAACTTAGTTATGTCGTACATCTCTGATCGAAAGGTAACCTTAGTATATTGCTGTGCTTCGGCACCTCCGTCAACACCTCGTCTACTTTCGTATTTCTAAGTAGCCACTAAATTGTAATCGTAATAAAAAACGTGCACTATGCAGATGGTCTAGGTGTTTAATTTATAAATTGTGATCACAGACAAACTTGCCCTATAATTTGGATAGGCTAGTCATGCTTTTACCTGGCAGAAAGTCCAATACCGATTTTGTTTTCAGTGTCTAAAAAAACTGCCAAAAATGTGGGAACCTGTGTAATTGCTTCCGATTTTAAATATATGTCGTGTGGAACCTTCAGTAGTTTAAACCATGTTATGTATATTGAATATGACTGCACTATGCCGTAATCCAACGTTGACACAAATTACACCATGAATATTTATGTTATCGAAACCAATCTCGCTCCTAAACCGTGCCTACATTACCAACTTGCAACATTGGCAACGATAGAAGACAAACCGACTTTAGTTAAAGCTTCATCTGTAAATATGTCCTGAGAATTATGTGATCACCGTTTTTTGTGGACTTGCCAATAGTCTAAGCTTAATTTGTAATTTTATTCCAAGAATTAAGCGGTTACGGTATTGGACTTAAACCCCATCCGAAGCCAGGTTTAAATAAGAACAACGAATGATGTAGAATATTTTTCGAAAAGGACACAAGTTTGATATTTAGGAATTTGAAATAAGGAAAAATTACTGTCTAACAATTTATCTTCTCTCTGCTTTTATTATTCGTTTGTTTGTTAAAATACATTTATGCTAATGGTAAAGCAATATAGTTTTAAACTGTATAATGTAATCATACTTAAATCGGATGATTAAAAAAAAAGAAGGTATAAGCGTCTATTTACGTTCATTAAGAAAATATTTAACATATTAGAACGTTTATTGGTATCTTGTTAGTCTTGAAATTGAAGACGCTCCTAATAATTGCGTTAATTGCTGATTTGCTACTAAAAACGGTACGTATGCAGTGCAATTATTTCGTTGTCCCTGTTAATTAATTGATTAATGAAATCACTACCACTCGTGTATCAGACAAATGTATTGTGAATGTTTACTTACATATAGAACCTGTTTATTTTATCGATTTTGGTAGAACAATTACCTTAGGACTGTTTACGTCTGCGAACAGACAATTTTGGTGTAGGAAACGCCCACGAGAAGTGAGCTGTCACAAGCAAATATCTTGTACAAGTTTACGAGTCGGTGCATGTAGACTACAAAATTGTACAGCAAATTTACATCAGTTTTTTAAACGTAAAATGAGTTCAATAAAGATATTTATTTTTAAAGCGGAAATTTGGCTTCCAATAATTGTCTTACTTGGAGCTTCCTTTTTCATTTTCACTCTGCTTCCTTAAACATCAGTAGGGTTTCTTGCGAAATGGGTATTCCAGCTACGCAAAAATTTATTTTCCTGCTTTGAATTCCGAACTGAGAAGAAACCGAGTGAATATTAGTTTGCATAACTTTTTTAAATAATCGAAGTAGCAAACGGGAAGTCTACCTGATGGTAAGTGGCCACTGCTTTCCATGGATCTGTAATCCATCCATCTGTAATCAATTCCAGATGAAATCAAGGTCCCACCTGGGATGGACTACAGATACGTTGCTTACCCCTAAGGAACTGAGCTGGAATGCCTCGGATAAGTATGTCTCCCTTACCACACCCTTCAGACCACAACGCAACAGTGCTTATCACTGTTGTTATAAGGCATAAAGAGGAGTGGCGGTGGTGGAGTCGAACTGCATAGAGTTCTACTACCTTTAAATCCCATATACCTACAGAAATAGATTTCTATGTATGTCTGATGTTTTCATATCGCGCATTGGTTTATAAAATACCATTTATATACGTAGAGATAATTTACAAAAGATTGCAACAAAGTTGCAAAGGAAGGTAAATGCATAACTTAGTATCCTGTGTCTGATTACAAAACAAAGACACAGCGGGGCAGGACAGTGATACCCAACGGATGGGTATCGCCATTTTAGTCCGGGAAGTCCGGAGCGATAAACTTGAATCGTTAAGAAAGGACGTGACACCAATCACTAATTAAAAGAACTTTTTGTAGGAAATAGGAAATTAATTATGTTTACGTTAATCTTATACGTGATGGTAAGTCACATGTAAGATTAAAGTTCCCGATTAGTATGTATGTAAATAGAACATAGTAACCATTGGTGCTAGTGACGGACAGTAGAAGTTAATGATATTGTAAAGGTTTATTGTTTTTCTTAATATTAGATTTAGTGGTTACTGAGACGATTCATATTGCCATTATTTATATTCATATTCTTGTACATCAGATAACCATATACATTCACATATGAAAAGTACGTCATAGAAAGTAATGTTCCATTCTTTTGAAAGTCATGTGTAGTTATTTTTCAGCTAAAAATCCCATAAAACGTTATAATGATAGGTATCAGATAAAGCTATAAGGCTAGCTTAACTTAAGTTGACTCATATTTAAACAACGCATGCGTATTTTTGCGTTGATTAGTTACGGTTTATAGTTAACTTATGACCCGATTTACGTGTACCCAAAGTGAGAGCGTGTAAAATTGTCCGCATGGTCGGACAGTGTACAGTAACAATTATGTTCCTATGGTGAGGTCAGTACCGCTGACTTAAACTATAAGATTAGACTGATTTAGTTGGCGTCACTTGATATTATGTCGTTGAATAATTCCAATGGAGATAATAATTTTAGCGTAAATACTTGTCAGAGCGCCGTATCACACGCAAAGTCGTTTGATCTGATTTACGATACATTGTATTTTGCACCAATTTGATGCAGTTTAAGATAGTTGTATCACGCCGATCTGCAACTTGACTCTAATAAATACTCCTATTGTGCAGCAAATTCGCCATGATTTGACCGATACAACATAAACTCTGACCCCAGAAAATGCCAAACGTCGGTAGCGAATGTTGCGTGAGAATGTTGTAGGAAAAGAATCCAAGAATGTTCCACGTCCAAGGTCCATTTGAACAGTCGCTGCGCTGTGGCGACGAAGTGTCACCCAGCGGTAACAAGACTCTTGCAGCACTTGCCAAGATCCACAAACATTGCACCGGCAAAGCGCACGCGCATGGCTGCATTGATCCAAAGCATAATCAGCTCGCCAAGTCTGACTCGAATGGAAGTATACAATCGAGGCGGTCATTCCGTGGCGACTGTATTATTGAAATCAAGGACACAGTGAAGCAAGACAATAACTTTGTCAGAAACCATAATGGGTCATTTACAAAGAGCTTCAGCAACAGTACTAGTTCTTACGAAGGACACAGCGACACAGATTCCGAATGTACGTTCAAAAGTAGACCGGAAAATAACAAAACGCCAGATGCATGTGAAAGACTGTTCACGCAAAACACGAGGGCTTCGTTAATGAAAACTGCCCGTATGCGATACGCTGATGACAGCGTTGTCTCCTCGCTGCATGACGAAGTTGATGGAGACAAATGGAAACATACATTTAACAGAACTCCTTCGAGGTCTAGCTTCAGAGAAAGAAAATCTGCTGTCGTTACAATTGAGGAAGTTAAATCAGATGGTTTAAACAATGACGATGAAGTTATAGACGAGAAGAAGAAAGCTTTGCAAAACAAGCCTGGGCTACAAAGGAAGGGTTCGTTTGGAAACCCAACAAACGGAAAGCCTGGCACTAATGGCACTAAGCCTCCATGGAGGGGAGCCAGTAAGAATGGGAAGCCCGAACCATTTGTGCGAACGCCATCCTTACGCGGGAGTATCCGGAAGAAGACGGTGAAAAGTGATGGGGTTCCGTGGCGAAGGTTGTACGAACTTTCGCTATGGAGAAAGTGCGGGGTGAGCTTCGCGTCGAACTGGGCAGACACGGAGCGCGCTCTGCTTCGTCCGTGGAGCGAGTTGTCTTCCCAACCGCCGCCATCTTCGGTAAGTCAAACGTCAATCTCATATGCAGCCGCGGGCAGCACCTGCACTTTTGATACTTTACATTGCGTATAAGGCATCAATTGATTGCCACTCCGCCTTTTATCTATAGGGAGCGCACGATTTCGAATAATAGGGTGGTCATGGTATGATAGCTTCAATGTACGCGTGAATTATCCATTCTTATTCTGAGTTGCTATAAAAGAAATTTTGGATGTGTACAAAGAGATGTTCTCGTATGGTACTTGTTGTAATCTTATCTTGCCACCACGAGAGACGACGCACCTCTGTTTACTGAGGCGGTGCAGATAATCATAAATGGTTTCTTTTCATATTTGATCATAGGTACATGATAAGCTGTTACAACAGGTACTTTTAGTTTAAGTTAGATTTTTTTGTATAAATTACCTTTTGTAGAAACAAAGTCTAATGGTGGAATGTGTGGGAAATATCAAACTACAATTGCACTATTTCTTTGGTAGATTCGAAGCAAATTTTGTAATAATCATTCGCTCTATGAATTATCTCATAATCTTCCAATAATATTTGGTATGACATAATACATGATTAATGATTCAATTATTTAAATGTGCTCCGGTGATACACACCGAGCCGATGTAATTTCCCATCACATTTTTAAGCCGACACCCACCCATGAGTTGTGCATCTGATTACGTTGCTATGTTATGTAAAATAAATAGCTTATACCTATGACTTTATCTGCGTGTTGGCATGGATTTGACACTCTACTGGATATGAATTCAACTCGCTCAAAATTAATTTCAGTCATGAATATTTTATTATCACGATAGTATTTTTATTGTTACTCTTATTTCGCTTAAGCTTATAATATGTATCTATAATTAAAATCAGTCATATACTCGCACTTTCTGCGTGATATTAGATCAAATAGATAAACGAAAGCGTTAGGTGAAATACATACTGACAATGAACACAAAAGTATTGTCACAACATCACACATCTCGATCGTTATTTCTAAATTCTAGCTATGAGTCGCTTACACTAACCACATCACTTGTTAGGATCCCGAGGCGACTGTTTACTGTTGTAAGAAGGTGCAACTACCGACTCGCCTCCACATTTGTTCATATCGCTCAGGGCAATACAGATTTTCACCGTGAGATCCTTTTGTAATTTAACGGACTCGAACCAGCTACTTCGGTAACCCACGGAACTGATTTGAAAGCGTTTTCAAATGCCATGTTTGTTGTCTCCCATTTATAGACGGACAAAGAACGACTATCGTTCATTAAATTAACTTATTCGAGACAATTTACTTTGTCCGAGCTACCACTTAAATCATTAACAGTGTCTAATGGTGTAATAAATAGTGGTAGAGCAGTGCAAATAGCTTGTTAAGGTCTGCTCTAGGTTAAGGAGGAGCGAATGAAGCATATTTCTTTTTAATTTGTAATATACTTAAGTTTGAATGCAATTTTAAGTTTGGAAATCGATGATTGGAATGAGACAGCTTGTTTTGGGTTTACATCCTTACGTTAAAAAATCAGAATCAAACTCAAGAGTCAGATTTATACTCTAGGTGTTCTTACAGATACTAAATTTAAAATCCATGCTTACTAATGTTAAATAACTTACTTAAACTTTAAACCAGACCTTTAAACCAGACCTAAGATAGGAACGCGAAATAGTAAGAACGCAAATGAAAGACGCCCTAGACCAAGACACGAGCCTTGTTTGAGCATTAACGACATCAAGATTGCTAAGCCAATGTCGTTGTTACAACGCTTACATAACAGTGGCGAGAGACGAATACAAATATGCTTCCAGTCATTGTCGCTGCGTGGGTAACACAATAAATCAAAGATATTTTATTGCGAACTAAAAGAGTAGACCAGTAGTAATAGAAGGTAATAGAAGGTAAATAATGCTGACCATAGATGTAGGATCCTACTGATGTAGATGCTAACTATTTTTGATCGGAAATAAAAGGAATAGAATTAGAGAAAGATTGAGTTTGGAGAAGAAGTAAGCGGGTATGATTTGTCACAACAAATTTGTTTGACCGCAATCCTCTTTATCTGAGATTAGCCTCGTCCTCCGACCAGGTAAAATCCTGGAACATACCTACTCCAAAACACTAACATTAAAATTGTCTTACTTTGGTTCAGTGACATATAGTGACATATTTATACGTAGTTCGTAGATGGAAGTGGTCACGTATCTTCCGAAGGATGGTACTGTATCCTATACATTAAAAATGCACCAACATTAACAAAATGGCCAAGTGTAGTTTTATCAATGGGAAAATGTGAAATTTTCCTCAAATAGCCTTTAGGGAAATAGCCAATTTTGGTGACGCAAGGTTTGGTGACACAAGAAAACTTCGAATCGCATATAAATTGCAAGTAATATATTGCTGTCTAAGGAAGGAAATTAAAATAGTATTTATTTAAATAGGTGTATCGTAAATAAACTTTGATGAGGTGCAGTTTGTTATTAAAAGAAAAAGAAACGTAAGTTATTTAAATCTTTTTGAAAAGCTTTGACTATCTGGCAGTATGTGTTACTCAAACAAATACCTAATAAGAGAATAAGTATCAACTTCCATAATGTCATAATGTATATCTATTGGGTATACATTACTATGATATTATTACTATCTTAGCCTTTTTTGTTGACAAGGGGGAAACCTTCAAAAGGTACCCGACGCCTCGAAAGCGACGTCGGGTAATGTGGGATTTTTAGTCGGTGGCCATCCTCAGCGCTACGTCCTCCACATAGCGCTGAGGATGGCTATACTTAGGGAAATTTAGCACTACACTAAAGTTCTCCAAGCGCGATGCCCCTTCGAGCTCTGCCCCGGTGAGCATTTGCTGTCTCAGCCTACAGATTCAAATATGAGCTGATTTGCGAATCAGCTCGCAGCTCATGTACAAGTACTTAACTATGGACTGATCTACAAGTCACGTATTTATTTGAGCTACCCATATCTATCCTTATTAAATCATGAAAAGCTTTCACCGTTTATGACTAACCGACCGGTCTAGTACCAAGAATTTATATCTATTGTGATTTATCACGAGTAAATCTTTGATTCGTCAGAGGCGTGCGAAAGTGGCACTAAGATAATAATTGTATATTATAACAGCGGTTTTCAATCTTAGGGAACATGGTTCGGAAATAAAATTTAAGTATAGGCATTTATTACAACTATTAAATGGTTCAGGCTTTGATATAATTTTAACTGATTTCTGATTAGTCTTCAAAAATAGTTAGTTGTTGAGTTACGAGCTGTTATCGGCACTGTACAGTTGTGATAGAATTCAAATTTCCAATATAAAACTTTGTAATAATTTTTCATTTTAAACCTAAAATATTCAAACATCTAATATTTATCAATATCTACTTGCATATCTTTCTTCTTATAAGAAAGCTAATCGTAATAGGTACTACCTACATTAAGATTAAGAGCACCTATCACATTTTGATCTGTGTTTACAATTTGAGAACCGCTGCCCCAAAACGATACCTACCGGCAAACAATGGGAATGTCGTAACATCTGTACAATGTTGCTCTCGTGTATAATTTGTCTCCTGTATGGCTCGATTACCGTTGCGAAAACCATTTGTGATGGATTGACTTTGGGCGTATCGAATATTTCGAATGCTTGCATCTTAACATCTCTATGTGAAATCGGTCTCTCGTAGTCAGTTGTAACTGTCGTAGTGTTTGATATGTGTCTCTTTGCAAATAAAGACTTGATAATTGCTACATTGATCTCGTTTGGATTTTTTTGTTTAAGGGACTTATTTGATAATGTTATGGTAAAAATATTTAGGAAACCTTTTGTTCCTTGAATTGGAGTATCTTCTTAGAGTAAAACGAGTTTAAATCAAAGCCAAAGATCAAACCCAACTAGATTTTTTATGTATATGTTATTTTAGCACACTACTAAGACTGTATCGAATAAAGATATTGTGTGTGTAGTGGCGATTGGTAGTAACAATAGTAGCAATGATAGTAACGTCAAAGTCGATTCATGACGAGTTCAATTATTTAGAAAAGGTTACCTGTTTCATTTTACTCACAAACCCTTTCGAAACAATTCCAGTATCAGTCGGCCCATCAATCCAAAGCCAGTATTGAGTCATCACGAACAAGTCTTATAATCATTGTATGAATAGACTGGCAATTTTCAATTATGTGCTTTCATCCGATTGGATGCTAATTTCATACGAGTCGATGACCTTTTCTGTAGACTGCTAAACAGATTTATCAATAAGGACCACTCCAAGAAAATCAATTGAATATTGCTTAAGACAATTCATTGAGAAAGAGGCAATGTTTGTTTGAGTGAGATAAGTATGAGTATAAATGAAATATTTATCATATCTTCGTCTACCTAAAGTAACTTGCAAAATTGCAATGAATGTGTGGTGTGGAATTACCGGGTATGTGCAGTATCACTCATGAACAATACAGTAATAGGTAGGTTGCACATTCTTGCTCAAAAGTACATGTAATTTATTAATCCACACTTGCTATTGTGGTAAGCTACGCCTTAAATCTGTTTCAATCTAGTGACTCCAAATAAAAGACTAAGTCAGCAATAGTATAATAAAGGGTTAATGACATATAGTGTGTTTCATAAACGTGAACACGAAAGCATACAAACCAACTACCAACCAAGTACACAAATCTTTTAACGTAGATTCTTTGCAGCATTATTTCTGCATGTAATAAAATATATCACCACTTTGCAAGGCGTTTCGTTATGAAGAAAAAGCGATGATAGGAATTCCGTAACACGCATTTTAAGCTACATTTACAAAGTCAACTTACACTAAGATCTTATAGAGTTGAAGCCACACCAGAACATACAGTTTATCGATCAAAAGTGCCCAATGTGTATAACCACTAACCTTAAAAGAAGACTACCGAATTCCCTTGAATAATGAAGCGACGTAGACAATTAGAAGGGAGGCGACACCAAACAACACAAGGACACAATTAATGTCAAGCATAATTCGTCTCCTACACAACAAACGCCTATTGCGAAAACTCAAGTAATTGGTTACGTGATGGAAATTTGGAACGTTTTGCCATACAGTTTGACAAATTATTGATACGTGTGTTTTAGCTTTTTTTATTAGTGTTGTTGATTTTTTACTTAATGAAATAGCAATGACAAGAACTGCTTAGTTGTTGTTTCAAATTGAGTAAAGATGTATCTCATCAAAAACATAAATGTAATAATAATAGCCAATGTTGCCGAGATAATATCATGGCTCGCGCTATCAAAAAG
>DWPV01001024.1:0-22904 GCA_018251915.1 Urbanus proteus proteus | reverse complement strand
GGATACTACATCATGTCGATCGTGGCATTTTTTTGGATTAGGCCAAAGACACATATAGCTGAAATATCGTGGCGTGGCGGGCACACAATGCATATTTTTAACGTCCCATATTAAAAACTATTGAAACTAAGATTTGTCGAATAATGCACATCTTTTTATAGGTACGTCCTCTGCTGAAATTACAAGGAGGTATTACCGCAGAAATGTACGAAAAGTATTGAGGTAATTGTATTGAGGTAACCGTCGCTGTTGCGACAAACTTACTAACAGACATTTAAATTACTGACACTAGATTATGTATTAGATTCCAAGGATATCATATTCCACTGTAACATAAATATTACGGCGGTTGTAATTGCCCGCCGCTTAAATTCGCTACATTTGATTTAAGCCTTAAACCCCGTTTCTGTACCGATCGACACCACCAGCTTACGGTAAAAACTCCGGCTGTCCGAAGAGAGATTCGATCGAATCCATCACAGTCACATGCCTAAAATAATACTCGATCGTCGGTACGACCCACGACCCGTCAAGTAGCCAGCAGAGATGAGAGCGACCAAGCAACACCCTCGCGGCGACCCGCTGCGTCATATTATCCAACGATAAACAATCGAGCACAACAATACCCCTTTTAAAAGAGATTGATCTTGCGCATTGCATTCGGTGAATGAGCTCTCAAATATATGTTTTAAACGAGCGGGTGATAAATTTATTTGAAATTTCATTTGCGAATGATAAGTGGACGCGCTTCGTGCCTTTTTCATTTGAATGACATGTTTAAGATTAATGATTAATGATAATCCTTGATACTGCAAAATAACATTACATGTCTGTTTGCTCATAAATTGTGCTCAGCTTTCAATATAATTTTCTTAACATTCAAAAGGTACTTATTTAGTTCATTTCTGAGAAATTCTCAAGAAATTTTAGATTTCATAGAATATAATCTCCTATTTGACTGTTGCGCTATTATAGAGAACGAACCATAATTAAGTACTACTTGATATACTCGTTTAGGTATTAGCCTTCACCTACAAATAATGCCGCAGCGTGAAACAATACAGTAACGACAATGACTAGTTGAATTTGAACAATACGTTTAGAAATTGTCTTATTCAACGAGCTTACACTGGATCGGAGCGACAATATTACGAGCTTCATAATGACGCGACGATCAGAGACAACTCTCCAAACGGATTAAAGAGTACCGAGCGTATGGCCCCACGGGTATAAATTATTTATGTAAATTTTTTCGACCGCTCAAAATTGTATTTCAGCATCGACGTGATTAATGTAGACGGATTTTTCACTTGGCCTCTCCCTAACGAAACGATCAAACAAATGACGCTGCGATTGGTAAGCACTCAGACGAATGTCTGCTGGGAATTCATTAGAATATCTTCGGAAAAAAATATGAACGCCGTGATATCACAATATTGTTCGGCTGACAAATAAGATGCCATCGCGGAAATATAAGACTTTTTTCTACTCTCTTATTAAAAGGCTGTAACAAAGCTTGCGTAGGACAAAATAAGACAATCTTAAATCCCACGAAGGACTTTTCGGTCACGTAATAAGGCAAATGATGTACCCACCTACTGCTGAAAAAATTAAATCACAACGCTTTCGTAGTTTGAATGGTTAAGATCTTTTTAAAAAATTAAGGAGTATTATTAATGGACAATTTATAGTTGAATCGAGATCCACACTCGAGTGATATTTCCGACAGGGGCCGAGGGGCGCATGCGTTTAATGAAATCAAAAGGATTAAGAGCATCTGCCTGCTTGTTATTCAAATCGATTGGGAGCTCGTTTATCATTTTAAATAAGCTACCGCTTAGATAAATGTAGGGTGTGGCTGGTGTACAACAAAGGAACCCATTTCGGTAGCCCAATTAACTAACCAGTTATATTAATGAAACGAGGAATGCGACCGTTTCAAAGGAACGGGGCAATAAATAAATTGACAAATTGATCTACACATGAATACCGACCGACATAAAACTAGGCTAGACACCACAAGGACAAACTAAGCAACAACAACTATATTACGAATCCGATACGACGTAACAATTATATCCATTCTAGCAAAACATTCGCTTACTACTTAAACATTAATGGGAACGTGATTTAAATCCGATGTCGTATTGAAATCTCCGATGATTACAAAGCATTCAAGTAAATGAATATTGAATGCGAACAAACCGAGGCACAATGCGACAATTCTGGTGCTGCTGTGATGACGCGCCGCGTTTTCCCAGAGCAAACAAACAGCCGTGAGGATTGAACAAATTACGAGAGCATTGTCGAGGTGTTTAGAAAATTGGGGAACAATTGTCCTGCCGAGTTAAATCTCTGATAATGTCTTTGGAGAAGTCGCACGGCGGCGAAGGGATGAATAAATCTCTCTTAATTGGAACGCGTCGCGGCTTGCGACAACATAATGTGAGTGCTTTGTTGCTGTTGTGTGCATTCTTCTTCTCGTCCCTTCAATACGACGTATCAGCCGAGCTAATGACGCTGGGAACTTTTGACAGCTAGCTGTAACAAAATCAATAGGCCTTATAAGGGTTTATAACGGCTGTCAAGTAAGACCTTATTTTAAAGGCAGGTAAAAGTCGGTTTTATAGTTGAGTACGCCATGTCGAAATCGGAAGCAGTTAGCCATTACAAATCGTTATTTTGAAATGAATAAATGATAAGTCTTTTTAATGTTCAATGGCATAACTCATCGAAGATGTCACGAAGTGATGTTTATGTTTAGAAAATACCAGTTTAATATTATGTATTTATTAAAAAGAAAATCAAAATCACGAAGAAACCAATAGGCATCCGACTTGAGTTCAGCATGATATTGTTAAATATATACCAAGTCTAGTACACCGTCTAGTAGAAACTGTAACTATCAAATAATGACTATGACGAAACATAGAAAAAAATCTAAACCAAAACATTTGCACATACAGGGAAACAAATTGTCTTCAAATATATTCAAAGCAAGACGTAAGCCATAAACTAAAAATATCCGGAATCCTCTAAACCTAGTATCCAGTGGGAGCCGCTCACTTGTAAAACTGCATACTTCGTTGCCCAGCGCAGCCGATGGAAATATAACTTTAATATAAGTTGGTCAAAATATTATGGAGTTAGAACGTAAAGTTCTTAAGTAGATTTTATACACAATCGCACAAAGTTAATGTATTTGCCTGTGTCTTTAAAACATTAAAACATTTTTTTTACTATAAAAAAGGATCTAGGTATATCATATTTTTCTCTCTTTCATATGTCTAAGACAGAGTTGAAAAATTCTAAAAACTACTGCATAGATAACTTTATTTAACAGTTTCTGCGTAAAGAAATAAAAAATGTACGCAGTGTGAGCAGAACTATAAATAGAAGAAAGCCCGTATCACATAAATTAGGGAATAACAGTAGCAGCATGTTTGAGCAACACAAAAACACTTATTATATTCCATAGTAACGTTTAGCAAAAAACGTACGTAAAACTGTTTTTAAATTCAATGCTGGGAGCGACTCACAATAACATAGCCATATGTGCAGTCGCACCGGTGTCGCGTACATTGAAGGGTTGAGAACAGATCGTCCGATAAGATCCTGACACTAGAGTAATTCAAATAGTTCCAACATTAGCTCGCCCTAAAAAAGAAAAGAGACCGTTGTGGGACCGACAGGACGCAACGTTCTCGGGAGTGAAAGCTAGTATCGTTTGATTAATCTATTTCTCATTTAAATTACACAACAAATAGGTTACTGTCTTAATTATCGTTACACGCATTTCATAATGTAAACAATGGGGCAACGGTTTCAATTGTTATACTGACATGAGACAATTACCTGGAACAAGAAACCACTCTGTTTTTTATATACCGAAATAATACGTTACAAGTGGTGCCTGCCGCCCTAAGACATCTGCAACACGATAGCATATATTTTAGTACCCCTGACAATCAAATTGGAATACTTCACATTTCGCCTAATCACACTTCTGAAACCAAAATATATCGGCTTTATACCGCTTATGTAGTTGTCATTCTCATGAACTACAGATTTTTTTTACTCCTTTTATCTTTAATATGGCAGAATAATACCATCACTTCCTACATTTATTGTAATGCAATCCTATTTTTTCCTTAATTTCAGTAATGCAACCTTATAACGTAAACAAGAACAAACAATATGTTCAATAAACCATGAAATGTCGCACTGCAGACCACAAAAGTAGTCAGTCATTTTGCATCGAAATCGCCGGCAGCGATTTTGGAACTTCTCTAACGCGGGAAAGGGCAGTGGCGGGAAAAAAATGACCGTCCGTAGTGATACAGCCGGCGGCAAATCGCTTGGCAAACATTAGCTAAGCGCCCGTGAAATTGTCTATGCGAGAACCGGCGCCCATACGGCATACATTACCAGAGGTACACTTTATTATCGTATAAAGCAGCTCCTTGTATTATCCCACCTGCCGTAAAAGACGCGTAAACGAAATAAAGTACACTGGAGCCTCGAGATTGGGTCCTTTGAATGGGTATCAGGTAAATCGTCTCAGATGCCCGCATAGATTAGCACTTGTATACAAACGAATGCTTCAAATACTTTTGTTTCTACAATTTTATTTTACTCCAAAGAATTTATTACAAGATGCATTTAATCGCACGAAGCTGAATAAAAGAGCGTGACAGGTGAATAAACAGATGAAAGAACATTTTACATCGATCATAAAAACAAAATAACCCTAAAATTATTCGTTTCAAAATCGAATAATATTATAAATTGTATAATTCCTATACCTGAGTTTCACGGTCGATAAAAAACGGTTTAAGCAGCAGGGGCGAGGCGAAGGTATCGACATTCTGTTTTTATTCAATAACCGTACAGCTTTAAGGACGATTCGTATTACATAACCCTTTGTTATTCTTAAATTGGCCGAAACTGCATGCGATTTAGCATTGGGGTAAAAGATTATTGTTAAAGAATACGAGTAAAGTCGTTATGTTTGACGATCTTTATTTTACTACATAACAAACTTTTGACAATAATACAATTAAATAAAAAAATAACCACACAATAAACACATATTGTATAATTCAATATTACGTAAAAGTTTCAACAATGCATCTAATTTTTATCGATTACCATAAACATACACATTAACGTAGCTGGAAACAATTTCGTCTGGTTTGACCATTATGCAATCAAAAACGAGTTTAATATTAATCATTCAGCCATCACGAAACAAACAAACAACGACTTAAACACGATAATTTGCCTGAAGGGTAAATGCGGGAGTGATTAAAATCGAAGAAACGAAGCAATTACCGTCCTATGAGCACAGAGCTAATGACAACCGGCATGATCTGAATGAAATTAAAACATGTTTATAACGGCTTGTCGAAGTCGTTTAGATCCTAAACTCAGACTAAATGCAATTTACCAAGTTCAACATCCTTCGGTCTTTATTGGTTAACTAATTAATGAATGCTTAGAACAGATGAGTGCAGATTGAATAATGAACACTTAAAGCTCAATACATTCTTTACAATACGTGGGAAATTGTCACCAATTGAATTAGACCAACTTCGCGTACTTGACAATTTTGTGCGATGAAAAAAATCCCCCTCATTTTGCGCTGTCATTGGTAAAAAATGCCGGCAATCGCGTAAAGGAATTCTGCAGCCAATACCGATCGTTCGTACGAAATCGAGGAGCATTCTATTCAATCCTTTGTCGCAGCCATTTGATTAAAGTAAAGGGGCCGCAATCACATGCGATATACGCTATATGCCGGCGGAAGTATCGCGTTTACAAACGGCGCACCGACTGCATTGTGACCGAGAAGGTGCGTCTCGGAGGCTCGAAGAGAAGGCTCCTAGTCGAAGGCAATCGGATACGAAAATCCGATGCTCACTTGTCCGCGATACTCAACACCGCTCGAACTAAATTGAAAACGGCGACACCGATACTTATAGGTGAATAAAGGAGGCGGTAGTACAGAACCAGTACCTTTCTACTGAGACACGATAGGCGTGTAACGAGATCGAAGATCGATTTATATGACATTATAACAGCTAAAGTGGTTGGCATAGAAAACTACAAAAAGGTGTGGGGACGACATATCTCCCCGCCCATGTTATTAGACACAGTAGGCGGAGATTACTGTCGGCATCTTTTGGTTACTAAAATTATCTTTTAAATAACTGAAAAAAAATATAGATAAGCATAAACTACTGAATAAAACGACCGATCGCACCTGTCGGATTACAATCCCTCAAGCGCGCACATTGATGGCCGCATCAAACAATGCACTTTATTGATGTTCTTGGAGATAAAATGCGACATAAAACACTATCATGCATACTTATTGTAACATAAATCGTGTTGAACTCGAAAAACCACTTAAAAGGGCTACAGTCCATTATGCAGAGCCCACGCTCACTAAAATCAGTAAAAATATTTCGCGCAAAAAGTCAACAAGCGGACTAAGCGGTAATTCATCGCAAAACAACGTTCGGGTCATTAACGAAGCGAGGATTTACGATCACGTGAGCGGAGGCGCGAGCGACAGGCGAAAGGGTGAAGGCTCATCGGAGATGCGAGTAATTAAATCCTTAAACGAGTGTATAACAAGATTGTGTTTTTAAGAGGTAGCGCAGCATGCAGCGGTGCGACGGTGCGATACGGCAATATTCGAGGCTGACCGCGACACTTATTTACGATGAGTTTTCGCGGCGGTGGATTCCGCCGCCAATTTTTTTGTGCGGCGCGGTCTTGCGCGATTTATTTTAAATGAAATTCTTTTGTCGTACGCCCCGCTGGGAGATCATCAATAATTCGCCGAGGGGACTAGATTGGAATGGTCGAACGCTGATTAAGACACAAAACAACCTGCCGTTGGAACGGTTTAAGTAATTGTCATATTTAATCTACGTAATAAATAAGGAGCGAACCGTTGTATTTGGTCAATGAAACTCGCTTACAATATAAAAAGCAGTGAATTTAACACACGCGAATCAAGTATAACAAAGAAACAAACCAAAACGATATTTTATTTAAATTGTATTAAATAAACGCTATAAATGTTTCTTGAACAGTTTATACCCAGTTATTATTTATTTTAATGGGTATAAGCATATAAATAGTAAACACGGCCTACCATAAAATAATGAACATCATACAAAACACAAAACTATAATTATAATTATTGAAAGATGGCTTTATTTATTCGCAAAGGCGTACACTACGTTTTATATTTTAAAAGTGATATTTGTTTAATGAATATGATTATTTCCTTTCTAATCATACCGGATTACGGTCGCTTCGCGCGATTCTAGTGATAGTCGTCATATTCGCAACGAGTCCAGTAATTACCCAGTAGGTACGTATATCACGCCACTGGGGAGGGGAAGCTGTTCAACATAATTACCAGTTCACATCATTTCAGTAACTGAATCTAGTTAACATTTTAAAAGAATAATAGGTGTCCTTTACATTTTGCTTTAACGAAAAAAAATGTTTCTGCCGACATTGGATTTAAAGGCAAAATTATTACAATCAACTATGTGTGTTGTTCAAAACGTACCTCTCCGGAGGCACAACCGCCACATCTATGTATATCTGCATAAAAAAGCAGTGTTAAGCTCTGTTGGGTTCTGATTTGAAGGTTTTGTTAAGGAAGACATTGATATCTTAAACGTGCCAACTTCCTCATGGGTAGCAAGATATTCGTGGGTTTATCTCGGCAGAATTCTTATTTTATCTGGAGTTAATCTGCTTATGAGCGGCGATCACCACTTACCACCAGGTAGACTGCACAGTCATTCGATACTTCTATACGTTATATAAAAAAACAACAAATAGAAACAAAAATTAAAAACATCGATTCTATAACGATCAATTCAAATCCTTCTCTTTACTGTGTGTCAACTTGGACAGCATTCATTATATTATCGGCGTGTCACGTGAAGGACGCGGATCCGCTCACAATGTCCGCCGCGGCTTCAGTAATTACCGTACTCGGAGCCAGCGTCACTACATGAAAAGTGAGAAAGTCACATAAACCCTGTTTTATAATACTAAGGTTATTAACGGGTATGCAGTCTAATTGATAGTAAGTGGCTACCGCCTTCCATGGACATGTGTGATCATCGCCAGATAAGAGCAGTGTCTTTCCTAAGATTAGTCACAGACGCGTTGCCTCCCCTGACTAGGTACTAAGTTGGAACACCTCGGAGAAATATGTCTCTCTTACAACATCAAACCTTCACTAATTCTCCGGCAGCCTGCAGATCAGACATCTTACATTTCAATCCCGAAACATCAAATAGTAACAATAATAATTGAAAATACCAACTGCATAACCATCAACTCAAATCCATCCCTTCACTGCGTTGCCGTGTCAACTCGGACAGCATTCATTATCGGCGTGTCACGTGAAGCACGCGGATCCGCTCACAATATCCGCCGCGGCTTCAGTAATTACCACACTCGAGCCCGCGCCGCTACACGAAGGTATACTGTCGAAGTCAATCGATTCGCGCGTCAAAAAAGCCCCAAGGCACTATTTTAACTGATCGTAACTGACTGTTCATTAATAATAGTAACTTCCCTGTGAATACGAAATTTTCAGGAAAAAGCAACAAGCACAATCATTAAATTCTTAATATTGAAATACGGTAAAATTGTGACTGGTTCGACTCCGGATACACTACAACAGCAATGTAGTGTTGTTTTATTCTAATTGAAAAATTATAAAAAGAAAAAAGAGGGCATTTTAGAATGCCATCTCGGCTTTTCCCTTTTTTAACTCTGAAGGCTAAGGTAGCTTAGCCTTCAGAATTATCATTATGTAATCATTAATTTCAGGTAGGACTCCAGTTCTATTAGGGATTGATCTCGAATGTCCATAAGCTATAATGATGATTACTTACAGGTGCAATTACTGCAAGCTCGTTTGCTTTTTCAACTTAATAAAAAAATAATAAAGGCGTAAGTTTATTATATTAAAAATCTCTTAGCATACAGTGCTTTAAACGGCACATAATGCCTATAATCAAGACAGTAATACGCGGGCACAAAGATGGTGCAGATAGTGATGTATTGGATTACAATTATCATATCAAGTCTTTGATCGGAAGGGCTTTATAGTCACGATAAATGGACAGCTGGACCCGATAAAAATAAAACGACACCTTTTAATGACGACGACTCCGGTCAGAATGTGAGGACGGGTAGTTTCGTATCTTAGTTAAATCGGGGAGGTTTATTTTATGCTTTCTAACCAACATTCAAGATTCTATTTGGATACTTTTTACAGATCTTATTAAAATATTAAGACTCCTTGTATTTCGCCACAATTACTGGTTTAATTACAGTCGTTGATACATATCTATTATGATTAACAGATATGACGTCTCATAACTTATTATTCTTGTTTAAGGGATGGTATCATACATTCCCTTCGATAGTATCTGGATAGCGGTAATCAGTCAGCCAGTTGAAATCGCACTTGTTTGCCACTTCTACAATATAAGCATATAAGTATTCTTAGAAATCCTTATAAAAAGGTTTACGTTTTTAATATCAAAAATTGCCTCTCCTTTAGTCGTAAGTACGCTTGGGATTTAGTCCTACGAAAGAGCACTTAATTCTACACCAATGAGACGTCTGGACTTTGCTCTTTGTGATACTTTACTCGTACCTTTGATTTCTTTACAATTGCTTTGAATTTATTACATTTGTGAAAAAGGTCTACTCGTAAATATAAATCTAAAAAGTGCTTAAATGTTTTGTCAACCTTTAATGTTTTATTTCTAGAGTCCAAATATAATAAAACTATAGTCCGTAAAAATAAATTATGAATAAATATTTATGCAATTTAATTTTTCGGGCATCGTTTTTTTTTACTTTCGCAACTTCAACTAAACAAAAAATGCAAAATTGTACAAACGATACAGCAGTACTAGCTACTACCAGCGGCGTAAAAAATGTGACAATGACATCGGTACCAAACAATAACCTGGTCGAAGTGAAAACAGCGTTGGTAGACACCAAACACGATTATAGCAAAACCGTTGACCCCGCTGAGGTTTCGGAGTTGGTACCGGCCAATTGACGCAGTCTCGGCCACGCGTGAGAACGTTTGTACAAATACTCTTATTCCTTTAGTTTATTCAGTACCGGTATGTTAGATAAGGTAACCCAATAGACTCCTAATGCTAGATGTTCTTTTTGTGGCACTAGATCAGTTAAACTGATCTTATGTAAAGCCACGTCGAAAAGTGTTATTGGCATTATTACTTACTTGTTTACCCCAATCAATGTCCGAGCCTTTTAAGCCAATTGATAGCAATCTGACCAAATTAACGTGCAAGTCATTAAATTCATATCGGTACATGGAGACTGATCAGAATTGATAATAATTGACAATTATTGAAAATCAAAGTGATATCTATTAGCGGTCTATTGGTTATTTCGTTTATGACCGGTAAATGAATAATTTCGTTAACGTCAACTTAACTCTCGAAAAAAATCAAATACCGTTGCTTCCCTGGCCGACGACCTTTGCCAGTTAAATTTACATAAGTACTAACTAGATGGACACCGAAGAAATAATACAATCGCACTTGCCACTCAAACTATTAAATCCACGATATTATATTTTTTACATATCCAATAAATATAGATATTTTATTAACTGAATCTAATATAGATGTCATTTGATAACCATCTATAGATATTATATGTCGTGTCTCCCATCTGCAAATGTTCTTATGTCCAGAGGCCAAATCTACTCAGATCATTTGATGAGGCTAATTAAATGTATCTTATTACAACGGCAAACTTGCAGGCAAAACTTAGTTGTACATACATAACAGTGTCAAAGATCTTTGTAACTATAACAAAACATGTCAACGCCTCATTGACTTTTCCATGTAAGAGATAAAATAAGACTGAAGGAACATAACAAATATATTTTTTGGCACGGGTAAAAGCTGATGTAGATTTTAACTCTTTCCGATTTATGTCTTCTAATTCATTACATGAACAACAGTCTGAAAAAACATGGCGAAAATAAAGCCTTATATTGCTCACGAGACATTGAGCAAATATTTACTATCGTATCAAATTTATTTTTTGTAAGAGATCTATACAGTTATAACTTAGGAAAACTTTGAAGTAATCTACGAAATAAAATCGGGTTAAAGATTTAATATCGTCTCATAACATTAAAACTGTAATATTACAATTTCTGACTAACTTTGTTACAACTCTCCAAAAATCATGATGTAATAAGCTGTATATCGATGCATTTCAATAAGATATTCTTCCAAACTTATTGTGATGACGCGCAAGTTATCTAAAAGTAAAGATTAATACCGAGTGTTAATTCATCGCCATAAGCGTTAATCTACCGAATTTGTACCGCCGTGATGAGTAATAAACTGATAGACATATGGCCGCACACATCGAACGGGTGCGTAAACCCATAAATTATGAAACGACATTCACTACATTTACACCTACTTTTGTAATGTTTAAATTTCGAGACTTATGTACGACGCGGTTGTCGACGCTCGTTAAGTTACAAATTATTCATAATTACGAGCGTCTACGGTAAACAGTTTTGGATTTATGAGCGACTGAGGAGCATTAAACAGGTTTATTGCTGATGTATCCTGAATTCGTAGCGCTATCAACGTTTTACAGATGTATTTTACTATGTACTGGATCCTTCCAAGCCAGTTTGCGATATATGACCACAGTAAACCTCGGTGATATATATTCCACGATCGCCATGTCAAACGATAGGCAATACGTTTAGGAGACGATCGACGGTACATGACTAATACATATTTGCTGCGTACATTACCTGCCAAAACTTAGAACCCTTAAAACTGGATTATTCCGGAGGTGTATGACGTGAGACTAAAGTTCGTAAATTAAAGTCTTATCAATATGCCGTGAAAGTGAGTTTCACAGCGATCTGCCAATTACGTCCTGACTAATAACGAAAGGTAATTAATAAGCTGAATTCACCGGGCGCGAAATGTTTAACGGATTGACGTGAACAAATGCGAACACATCAGTTACGAAGATGAAAAACGAGTGTTCGGAGAGCGAAAGTGATCA
The DNA here is from genome assembly GCA_018251915.1 of Urbanus proteus proteus. Lineage (NCBI taxonomy): Eukaryota > Metazoa > Arthropoda > Insecta > Lepidoptera > Hesperiidae > Urbanus > Urbanus proteus. The sequence continues at coordinate 10,760 of DWPV01001024.1, read as the reverse complement.
TTTCGCTATGGTCAGGTCATTATGAACATTCGAATTTTAATATGCCTAGAAGATTCTAATGAATCGGAATGGAATGTATAGGAAGTGAATCAGTAAAGACTATGATGATATGACTTTGATCATATTATGTAGTTATCTTCAAGCAGCCCTATGGTAAGACCGAATCACTTTTTGCAATATGTAGATGTATACGGCCCACGGATGGATATTTATAACCGACTTCAAACAGGACAGAATTCATACGTAAGATCGATGACATACGTTTCCAGATTGGCTCGTAAAACAGCCGATATATTAAACGGCTAGTCCTAATTTTTCAATTTTTTTGGCGACACTCTCGATTAGTTACGCTTTTAAATAAAAAAAATCACATTCAAATCCGTTTATCTGTTTTGGAGCCACGACTCCACAGACAGATACACAGATCCACAGATATTTTGCGTCGGGGGTTAAAAACAAGAATAAAAGAAGCGACATTTTTCTTAAAACCTTTAAAGCAGTTTCCCATATACTACGCCTCTGAGTTACATATTAGGCGTGCTTACATTACATTGTATCAATACGACATTAATAAATCATGAATATCTGAGCTATGTCGTTTTTATATTTTAATACTGACTAAAAACGTCGACATGACATCAAAGAGTGCAACTGATTGGCATAAAACTTTCTAGGATTGCAACCTTTTTTTTAATTGAAACGCGCTATCTGTTAATTGTTAATTACGTAATAATTTGTTGCGGATAACAGTTCCGCTATAAACGTTGTCAAGTAACTAATTTCTTTTCGAATGAGCTGAATAATATCTTACATATTATAGTGATTTGTAACGTTCGCAATTAAGATGTCATCGACGCGTTTAGATTTATGCGTGGCAATTATACGCTTATAATGTGAACTCGAATATTGATCAGACTAGACTAATATAAACAGCCGTACAATTAGACTCGGATCCGGTAATAACGGTATCAGTCCGTATGATTTAAATGACCTTTTAGAATCGATAAATAGCTTCACACTTAAATCCGTCCATTATAGATTTTAAATTTTTTACCTAGATATTCACGTAGTGGACCATCAAACTCATCATCAAGGTATAGTTCTATTAGGAAAGAATGGTAAGACGATAGTTGTACTACACTATTTATTATTTTGAGAGATTCAAAATCAAAATTTGTTGATTAAACTCGAAACTTGCTTGCCAGAGCATTATGGTAATCTTTCTGTTACACATATTGAGTTAGTGGGTATATACGTATGTAACTCCAATGTGATCTCAACAATACAAATATACACAGTTCTTCCATCGTTCACAGCTTTTTCTTGTTGTTCACATTAAAAGGGGAGTCAACAGTCAGGCTGATTATTCGGTGAATGATATGTTTGTAGACAATCAAAACTAGGTATATGATATTCGAAAGAAACAGTGATACTCGTCGGAGATTGCTTTACCCAGCGAAAACTTAACACAACGCTAGCTGATATCACTAACGAGATCTTCTGTTATTATGCATCATTTTATATTATGTTTACCAGATCCTCTCTGAGCTATACCTATTAATCATCTTCTGGGCATCGCAAGTTTTCTGCAATATTAATAGCCTTGACAGATTTCCAAAAAGGATATACAATTCTAATTTGCTTTTCTATTATTAAATTTTGCATTAGATCGTGATAATGTAGGCTTCAGGCCTTCCCTGTTTTTGGAAGACTTTTTAATGCCCAGTATTTGGACGTAAAAAGAGTAACAGAACAATCTTCAACGTTTACAACGATAGAAATTAATATTCACCTATTACTCGAATAATAAATCCATAGCACACATAGAATATTCTCTTTATACTTATGCATAAAATATAATCCAGGAGTTGCCTATACCTAATATCCATTAACCAATTCATGAAATCTAATGAAGTCGTTAATTTACAATACAATACAATATTTATAATGAAAGTAAGGATTCATGGAACCAAAACTTAGTATATAAAATTATCCACAACTGCAAAACAGGGCTCAAGTTACAATAAGTTAGAATACCCACTCTCTTATTTTAATGGTGGAAGAATATTTCATTGATCTTACGAGACGTTTTCTTGACAATGACCTTTTAAAATAAACATAGTGAAAATTTTACATTTATGAATTTCTGGAACAAGTGCTATATTTATGCCTTAAAGTATTCATTTTAACGATGACTGGCTAAATACCTTTGTAAGTTATATTCTGAATAAGATAGAACGGTACCTACTAAAGTTTAATTAAGGTTTTTGAGTAACACGAACTACTAGAAAACATGTGTGCGGGCAATTGTCACATAAATTCGTATGTGGACAAAACTCGAAAGCCTTAGGAAATTCCGCGAGTGTGAAAGAATGTTTACAAATAAAAATGTATTTTAGTTAAAGCCAATGTGTCAAAACCGTGAAAGTTTTAGCGCAAGCTTTGTTTGGTTTAAACGAGGACAGTTGTCGCTTAAAGCAGTTTCGACTTTTTAACACTCGCTGAACACAACAATGACATTGCGTTAAGTGCCCTCTTGTGCTCTCGCGACAAATATTTGTACAAACACGCACACATACTCTTTATTTACAAATAATCAGTGGGAACCAACGGCCCGGGGCGTCCTGTCTCACAACCGAAAATAACTGCTGCTATTCCCTTAAAATCTTTTAGTTAAACGCTCTTAATGTCAACTGAAACACATGTACTTACACGGAAAAGATAAGGTCGACATACGCAAGTTTAGCGACAAACAAATTTCGTACATTTTTCTAATAACTTAATATTTAGAATACTAATGAAGAAACTAATTATGTTTGTATATGGGATTAATAAAATCAATATTATGTAACCATGACTTCTGTTCATTACACACTGTCTAAAGAAATGCAAATAGTCTACACAAAAATGAAACACTTGTGCAATCATTTCACCAAGTTATTATTTTCATGTTTAATTTATATGTCATTTTTTATTTATATTTCGCCAAAGTTTACTTCTACCCACAATTTATATTATTCATATTATTTAATTAATTATATTCACAACGTTATAAATGCTAAATCCTTATCGATGTTTCCTTAAACGAAAATCAAAAGTCAATAACCTTTTACTCAAAGCCTTAAAAGAAACGGAAACCCAAGTACGCTAAGTACATTGCATTACAATAGAGTAAGTACGATAAATTATTTCCGTTTACAGAACTAGATGTTCGTGTTGGTACAAAACTGCATCCACGGACCGCGCTCGCTCCACCGATACTCCTAAAGCGTACGCAATAACGCTCAATTTTCGAGAAAACAACTATAACTCAAAGCGATGCACTCTGTCGTCTGTGTTCCTTTCTTCCGGGCAATTTCTATTACCATATAGACGCGCTACTTTTCAATTCTTTTCCATTAAACTTGGTGCATCGCCGTGCGTTCCGCTGCCGACTACGTCTTGGTTGCTATTCTGAAAACACATTTATAAAATGCTCTTTACCCGGCCGCAGCGGTCCCCTGCGACTGACATTCTATTGCGAATTTCAAAGTATATTTTCACATAAGGAAAAGTGCCCCGGGTCAATGAAACTTCCGTACCCACCATGAAAGTTGCGTTTCATCTTTTACAAACTCCTAGTTTAAATCTAATCATATTTCCTTTTGTAGGGAATATATTTTATGTACGAAGTAGTTGCGTAGAAAGATTTATAGTATTACTTTGAGTTTCACATTTCACCTTATTATTCCACAATCATACGTGTCTTAAACATATCTAACGTTAGAAAAATCATTTCTACGAATAAATGCCACAAACCAAAAGTGTTGAGTCTTTCGGTCATGAAAAACCGCTTACTTTCTCACTTAACTAGTCCGCTTCTTTCACAGTCTGGTGGGTTGGGATGTAAAGTACAATTTGATATGCTGAAAGTATTTTGAACATTTTATGTTTTTGTTTTACGATCCATAACCATGTATGGTAGATAGTAATACGGCACTCGTATTTAGCATAAAATAATATACTTAGATTAGATAAAATATCTTGAACCAAGAAATTTATGACCACATAATATAAGTGAAAATAGATAAAGCTTATACTGTTAGGCACTGTTGATGTTGTATGTTCTGAGAAAAGTGGAGTCAAATGTGTTTTTCTTGTAAATATAGACAAGTATTTATCGACATAATTATCATTTTAAACCTCCCCTTATAATATCTAAAAATAATATCCCAAAAAATTGAATCAAAAACTGAGTTTTTACCCGAGTCATAGTTAGCTAGTGTATAAACAAGGTTTGCAAGATTTCGCAGAACGATGACAACGCGTTAAGCCGTACAGATGCACAAACGAAAGGATTAAAGTCGACCTCACAATTTGTCACAACAATAAAATTTCATAACCAAAATATCCCATAACAATACACGGTATATTATATTCACTGGGAGCAAACAAGCATTATTCCCTCAACAAAGACGTCTCTATCGGTAGCCGTCGAAAATTATCTGTCATGTTTCACAAATAAATAGGAGCTATTTTATATCACAATGGAATACACACCATACGTTTAACGGAATTGAATTCAGGGATGCCAAGAAAAAAATCCATTTATCAAACAAGAGATGGGCTCCATGATATAGATCAGTCGAGTCTATTATAACCCTTTTCGATCTATTTCAGAATGCACAGCCTTATAAAAACATCTTATTAACATATTGTATTATGTGAAAAACACAGACAAAACACCTGTCGAATGTTTTACTTAATATAAGTATTTATATTAATGACAGTAGTTCATTAAATTAGGACCTACAGGTTAACTAAGTCTCTCTACATTCACTAGTTCGAATGTTCGTGTTTCGATTTTACAGCAACTATTTGTTATGGGCATAGGAGGTATATAAGTCTAAGGACTACTGGACTCACAAATCATCTTTAAACCGCGTCAATCATTTTCATACAATAATTATTACCTCACAAATTATTATGCTCAGATGTGGATCCAGCAATGCTGAGAAAAAAAAGGAAAAAAGTTAAAAAGTAGGTATATCTAATTAAATTTCTATTTATTTAAACAGTAAAACTATTGTCTCTAATTGCAAAACTATATGATTTCAATAAATTAAATCTTTAATTGTTAACCAAAACTAATTTTATTACAAACCCATAACCTTGAATACCTTTATATCAAGCACCAACAATAAATAATAAAGTATGGTATATTTGTTATCACTTTGATATAACTACTGTCCACGGAAAGGACCGTTCGGTAGTCTAATCGTTACAACGCAAGTGTCGGACTAAGTGTTATATCACACACGATGTGTTTGTCCGGTGATAATGTTGTGTGTTCATGTTTTACAAACCACTGGGCGGTCTATTTGCACCTTGATAAGAACCAAGTGCCTACCGCTTAGTTACTGTAAGATTTTCGTTTGAGTTCCTTTTGATTTCATTTCATATAGTCGTACTCTTAGGTTTCAAAGTTCGCGCGTGCTGGACAGGAATGGTGCAGTATATGGCCTTCAACATTAGGTCCCTGCCCAACATTTGAACTGTGATAGAAGGAATAATAACAACGATGATGAACATAATGCTTCCTAGCAATAAGAAGTGCTGTCAATTCTACTTGATGCACACATAACGCCATCGAGCGATTTTATTCATATTTTTTTACCAGAATATTGTTCTGTTATTGTCTTTAAACAAATCTTAAGAGCATGAATAACATATCTTTATTAGGCAAGGTTTATTTTCAAAATAAAAAAGATAATACTAACCAAAATTCACGTTAACGTTAATTGCTTGTAGAAAATATTTAGTGTTATTTCTTGTAAACAGTATAGGTACACATAAATAACATACATTTGTATTTGTACTAGCAATATAACTAGTTACATAATCACGATAAGTTTCACAGACGACGAATATTAGCTGTTACATGGTATTTCACAAGCGAATATTGTTGAAACATATATTAATTAATAGCAACACCGGCGAGCAAGGAACCAGCGTCGAGGGCGCGATAACGTCTCATCAGACGAGTAATTCATGTCCCGGCGGTTCCGCGAGCTCACCGAGCACGAATCGAAACTCACGATCGGACCTCATGATCGAAATACATGGATGTACACCGGTATGTATTACCATAAAAGATTTACCGTATGACGACTCTTTTAGACAACGTGGAATATGAATTCGTTTGTACACGAAATTGCATACATTGTCATAACATTTGTTCTCATATGCGGGATATGCTTTATACGCTCTTTGTTTCGATCGCCAACAAAAAATACCGAAACCCGCCCGTACGTGTAGAGATCGATGTAGCCGTCGATATTTTTTGTTTGGTAGTCGGATCGGATGCGATACTGAGTGATCAGTCAGTGTGTAGGGTGCGTGGTAATCGCGGACGACATAAGTAGGTCCGCGGGCAGAGGCACGCATCATTTGCCGGCCGTCCGACGCGATTAACTTCGGCGGCGTTGACACGGGTGTCCGCCGCGTGACCGTATGTAATTACAAATTGAGCTTCACTGAACATCCGACCAATGTTCTCTACTACTTAACCTTTATATCTGCTCCATCGACCGAGCAAAAAATAGCTTTATGTAGCAACTGTCGAATTTTAATGTGACTATAGCTAAATCTATAAACAATGTCACATGTAAAAGAGCACGGTCTCCTGCGGCGTTCGAATAACTGGAAACGTAGTCGGAGTTATAACTTCGGTTTTATTTTCTATTAAAGGACATATTGTATTAGATAAAGGATGGGTTGTAATAGTGTCGCGTCATCCACATTAGTAATGCGCCTCCTGGCGGGGCGTCACCCTGCCCCGTCAAACCGACGTAACTTTTATTGTGTACTGATATCCTAAAGAATAAAATTATAAAATAAATAAATTTAAAGAGGTCGAGCCTCGGTCGCTCTCGGAAATATTTATTCAAATAAGTCGCCATCAACCCGACCGTAAAAGTACGCGGAGGGTTGAGGGGCCAGAGGTTTTATTAATATTAAACGAATGCTTCAGTTGACACAAATTGGCGATAACCGAAGCGAGTAACTCATAAAATTCTTCGTTTCGCTTTGCGTTCATTATTTGCATCCGACGGAGGAGGAGATAAGGTACGGCGTATGCGCGAGGTCAAAGCGGGGACGTAGTTAAATCTGGCGAGATAATGGGAAGCGCGTTGAGGGCTAGAGTTATGCTGGAACGTCCAGTCAAACGCCCAACAATCGACGGTAACTGTAAATCGATCTGTGTGAGAAAACAATCGGACGCGCTCGGCCCAGTCTCGCGGCGTCGGCATCGCTGCGCCAATATTATTATCGCACTATAAAACAATAGAGTTAAGTGGCGCGCCGACCCTGCATAGCACACGAAGCAATTCCTCCTCTTTGGCGACTGCATACTTAGAATGGGGTCACGGAAACGCTTAGCTTTTATGCTATTTTATTCTTTGCCTTGTTTATTACACATTATTATGCTTCAGTGAAAATATAAGAACACTAAAGCAAACCGAAATGTACTCGTATAGTAATGTCAATTAAACAATTCTATTTTTTATTTTAACAAATGTTTTATCTAAAGAATACTCCCGAAATAAGCCATTATTATTAATAGTGTGTCTTTATATAACAACTTAAAGCAATACCTACTGACCCTTTTTAACACATTATCATTGCAAGTGTAATTTTCCCTCAAACTGTAACCGCTTAAAGGAATACTGGCTCCCGGCCCGGAATAAAACGGTTAATTAAGAGTAATTTATATAAATGGGTTTCGTGCTATTCGAAGAGCAAATTATCTACGATAGGCGATCTTTCGGGGGTCGAGTAACAAATAGACATAGCTTTCGACCAAAAGTCGGTATGATAGGAGTTCCCGATAGCTGCAAGGATACGACATCGACGACGGACGAAATTATTTACCTCTTTCAAGATGTAGGGCGAGGGAAGCCGCGGCGCTCTCCGACCGAGGTAACGCAAGAGCTTCTGTAGATTTATTGCCACGATATGCAAAGCGAGCGTCAAACTGAACATTTCTCACCTAATTTAAAGAAGGTCGGGAGCGAGCGAGCCGCAGTACGCTCGCACAGAACTATCCTATAAAAAGTTTGTCGACACCGCAGCTCACTTCAAGGAATGGTTAATGACAGTATTTTTTTTGACACAACGATGACACTTTTATATGATAGTAAAGAAACAATGAGTCAACGAGCTGGGAATGCCACGGGACCGCTACATCAGCCCCGCTTCATAAAAGGAGTGAGACTAGAACAATGCGCGTGGCCAATTAAAGGCGTCTCCGGGACACGAAGCTCGTGCACCACCTTGCGGAGGTTGACAATTCATGAACGCCATAATTTCAAATTATATTTGGTCTCAAAATATTTCCATTGAAGAAGGCACTCATTTTACAACCCACACATTTGCGGAAATAAAATTTAAATGCAGTGGATGCGAATGCAATAATGTTGGTTTTTGAAAGTGCGTTATTGTCAAAAGTGCGAGGTGTTTCACCTTAGCGCGAGTCTGCGCGGGCGTCGGGAGTCCTGCTGCGCTCGACCGCGCCTCGGGACTCCGCAGTTTAATTTATCGCGAACAATCACATTACCATATCACTAATATAATGCGGTCGCATCCACGTACGCACCTTAAATGGTTTTTGGGCCCTTTTGTTGTCCAAAATTTATGAATTCTGTAAAAGCTTTCGTATTATTTTCGAGTCGTGGATTATTGGCAGTGCTATGTAAACATAACTTTGTTGCAGTTTTACATCCGGAAAATTACTACAGACATAATATATTGTATGCGTATTTCATTTAATGTCATATGTTTTATTTATTCGTGAATAAGTGAACAAAACCCATTTAACGAGTTTAAGGAAAACCAACAATTTAAAGAAAAGGAAACCACGCGGGATTCCGGTGGCATCACCGCAACACTTATACTTTTTTAAGAAAAATCGGGTCCATATTATTAAACATAGGATCGGTTAGGTTAGATTAGAACATATAAGAAAGAAATATAAAACCAAGCAAGCAGTAACGCCCTGCAAGCGGGTACGTCCAATTCAAATGTTATCATGACAAATGAATATGTCATCAATACCATGACATATGAATACGATAATGTATGTAGGCGTCGAAATCTTGGAGAAATAACAAGTATTCCTCCAAGGCCTATATATTCAAAATTTTTAGGAACGTTTATAAGGTTTTTCAGACCTCATAACTCTTGAAGTTTATGGGAAATGTCAGCATGCCCCCGACGGAATATCACATCATGATACAATGACCAATTTCACGAAGAAAAAAATACCATCGTTTTGTGAAGTGGTACATAATTAGGTACCAAGAATTCAACCCAATAGTTAGTTAAACAACACTTCCAAATAATTACCCTTTTTAAAGATGCACTGATTCACAGATGTATAATTTTTACTTTGCCAGTCAGTTTTGTTTGTCAGGACAATGTGATAAACAGCGAAGTTCGAATGATAATTATTCACTTCGCCCAAAACATCTTGTCATTATTCATAATACCCGGGCTTTATAAAAAATGTCCGTATTTATCACTTGGTCCATAACTGCATAACATATAAAGTATGTATATATATAATAATTAGATATCATGCACTCAGCCATTTAATGAAAGTGGGTCGGACATGGTGTATTATTCATGCTCATTTTATCAAATAACGCATTTTATTAACCAATAAAGCTCATATTACCCACGCATAGCATACATTAATATTAAAGGCAAGAAACATCATATTAAAGTAATATTCAAATCCAGTCACAACAAAAGAGTCCAATCCCACAGTTCAGGTTTCAAAGAATGCGTGTAGCATAAGTAATACAATACGCGCCCTCTGCTTGCTAGGGAGACCCTACTCTACTGATAAAATTGTTAAATTCACTAGTCTTATACCCCGACTTTGTTTTTAAAACTATAGGATGTATTTTAAAACAAGATATACAATTGTTCGATCGCAAACACGTTTTGCACGTTAAAACACAGCTACAAATATATAATAATGAAAAATAAAGCCAAAATTACTTTATGGAAAACCACAAATTACAACAAAAAGAATGAAACGTTCAAATAAAGACAGATAGGTATATTCGCATATACCTACTTTTATTATTGGTAATAAGTAGAATTGGTCTAAATGTACCTATGACTTAATACCAACTGCGAGAAAAAATATTTAAAATAGAATAAGCTCCTAAAAACGGTTTTCAAATTCCAAAGCCGACACACAAACCAACGGACATTTCCGCAATAACAGTGTGGATTATAAAAAGGTATGGGTCCCATTGTTGGGTGCGAATCTGGGTAAAAATGATATGGCCAATGAATAACATAACAGCTAAATAGAATAACACGCACGTAGCGGTAGAGGCATGATTGACACGTGATCCGAGACCCGTGAATTTTGAATCGCTTTCAATGAATATTTTTTACACGCAGATTTTTATTACCCTACTGTGGGGCTCGTATTAACCCGGAGTAATGCGGACAATATGTAATGCGGAGTTAATATTACAATAGGTACGGGTTTTGGGGTACTTTTGTTAGAGAGCTGGTAGTTACGAATAGTTATTTTAATGCAGTTTTTAACGCTTTTACTAGCGCATTGTGTAATTAATTCTATTATTCGCGTGGAACAAGCGAATTATAAATATCTTTTTAAATGTACGACCGCTTATTTGCGGAATAAAAACAGGTTCCTTTTAACAATATTATTAGCGGTAGGTACATATTTTACA
>DWPV01001023.1:0-22921 GCA_018251915.1 Urbanus proteus proteus | reverse complement strand
GAACTCAAAATTCACAACATTCTTTACGTAACAGTTATGTTGGCATCTTCACAATAATGGGATGCCGGCACATTATATAAGTGAATAACTTATTTATTTATATGTGATTTCGCTTCTGAATTATTGACGCGGGTCAAAAGTGTTTTGTGTGTTAATATTATTGCATATATAAAAAGAACACTAATTTATTATGTCGACTGAGAAAAATAAGTAGTAATTTAAATGTAGGCTAATTAGTATGTTTAAATTAATTAATGTATCTAGATCGAATTTAGTGTTGCCTGTCACAAAGACAAAAAGTTACAGGTCAGTAGCTCTACTCTATGGTCTAAACGGCAAAACACTCTTATATTATTTTACTGGTCATAACATCACATACAATTTATTTATCAAGTATACAATCTTAAGTATTCTTTGTAAAAATTATTCTTTTCGGCTTTTCTGATTTTTTGTTATCCAACCGCAGCCGCAGCGTAGACGTCTGGGTTGAAAGAAAAGACATACAGAGCCTTCTAACTTAGTCCTCAGCAACGCGTCTATGGTCGACTTAGCTAAGACACTCATCCTATCTGGAACCACTTATCATTAGGTGAAATACATACTCGTCTGCTAGTTTACAATTCAAGAATTTATATTCTTCAACATTTTTAAGTATTATTACTTATTTAATATAAAAAACATGCATGTCATAAAGTTTTTTAGGCATTCAACACTCACAGCCCCATAGTAGGAACCTTTCCTGTGTCGTTGGTGCCACGGAGACGCACATACACGAATACACAAACACCCAAACCCAATACAGAACAGAAATCTAAATACATCATTTAGATGTATGTCTGGTCGGGAATCGAACCCGGGACCCATCGCAACGCGCGCGTCAGACCGGTATTTTAACCGTTCCGCCGCGCGGATCGTCAATCGTCAAAAGTTTTAGGACTTCGTATTTTTTTACTATAAATCATTAACGATATTCGGTTGACACGAACAACTTACATTTAGTATTTTGCATTAGGTCGTCCTATTCACCCAAATTTGCGCTACATCATATTAAGGTTGCATGATCACTAAGCCGCAACTTTTGGCAACAGACCGCAGTGGCGACCCAGTTCTGACAAAGGCATCAAAGTAATATTGGACACATTAAGGGGAGTAGATTAACGAAAGAGAGTAAAATTTAGTTAACAAATGCTATTTATGTTGTTATTAGTGTAGAAGATTGTAATAGATAAAAAAGTTTTAGGGGGAGTTAAACATTGTCAGACTCCTTATGAAATTTTTGAAAATATGCAAGCAAGTTTAACCACAAGCACTATCGCTGGACTCCGTCGCAGACCACTCCCAGTTGTGAAGAAATACCCCTCTCCTGCAATAGCACAAAAAAGCTTATAGCCAACATAACTCAGTATTTAAATTTAAAATAATAATAAAGTTAACGAACTAATAATTCTATTACAATAACCCTGTACCCTTTTTAATTAAAACTAACACATCTTCAGTCATTGACATTACCATTCGTACATACAGTTACGCAAGTTTGTAAATTATTCCACAGACTCGATGCAGAATCGTTAATACGCACGGTTCGGCATGCAAAAGGCAATTATCCTTAAACCAACAGTTAATATGTTCATAGTTCGATGTGTATCATTAAAATTTGCTAATAGCATTTAACAACACAAATAAAATATTATATCTGCCCTAATTGCTCTGGAAAAGTATGTTTATGCTAATAGAAATTACAAATTTATTCGCATACACACTATAGTACTTATGCATGGATTTAAACCGATCCCAATGAAATTAAGTAACTACGTACTATAATTTAATGTACTATTTTTATTTATAAATACAAGCAACATGATTAAAAAAACGATTTTTATATACATTCCCACTATAGGATTTCGCGCAAAAGGACGAATAAAGAAACACGCAGTCTACGAACAAACATCTAACTCGTCGTGTATCTTAACATGCTGCCTGAAGATTGAACCTGGGACCCTGATTGTCAAATCAATATAGTACACCACTGTGTGTCATCGCTGAATAGGTCACGTGTTACGACCGCGTAAAAATAGTACCCGTATTTTATATGTTAAGTTGTTATGTAGTATTTATATCTAGGTAAAAATTACAGAAATATTTCCTCACTTCACTTATCGCCATAAGGACATGTCTACTTTAATACTACACAGTTACTTTACTATTTGCTGAATATTTACCAAGTTTTTTCAGCTTGTGTCATATCAATCACACAATGAACAAGAATTCATGTTAGTTAACAATTTTTGGATTAATAATTGAAATTTGCATGTAACCTTGCTATGTTTGTTTATAATATTATGCTCATACTGTGTGAATTATGCACGTCAATACGTAAATAATACATTGCATTTACAACATGACAAAGTTTATTTAACAGTTATATAAAAAGTTGTTACAAAAATGTGCGACAGCTGTTTCCTATATTTACAAATCTAAATTGCAATGCTTAAGCGATGATTTTTGGAAATATATTATTACTAGATGATCTCCGCGGTTTCACCAGCGTTTGAAAAGTAAATCAATAAATATGTCGCGAGATTGACACGGCGATAATCCAAAATAAATGTATCCCACGGGAACCGCTAATTTTTCCGGGATAAAAAGTAGCCTTTATGTTATGTCTATGTCTGCACCAAATTTCATCTAGATCCATTTAACAGTTCTTAAGTTATAGAGTAACAAACATCCATCCATCTATCCATCCATTCATCCTCACAAACTTTCAGCTTTATAATATTAGTAAGATTTTCACCTTATGTACCTATACGTCAATGTAAATTAAATTAAGGTGTAGGATTATTCATAGTATGTTAACTGCCATTTCTGAAGTCCGTAACGCAAAAATGGGACACTACTATTACTGTAAAAAAAACTGTAAGTCCGTAAGAGTAAGCTCCAAATACTCGTAGAAATAAAAATATAGAAAAGCTTACAGTATCTCATATATCTGTTTTTATCTACATTTCTGATTTTCATGACATTATTACTGTTCTAAGCTAATCTCATAACAAATAATCATAAACAACATAAAAAATGGAGTAAGTAACTCAAAATTCAATAATTATTTCATAACTTAACCTTATATAATTTTAACATTATCGGTTAACATCATTCTTAGAATAACCAACACGGAACAGGATATGCGTTAATGTTACAGTATGTCAAAATTATCATAACTTTTTAGTTGTCAGCACACGGATAGCATGTTATTAAAATGCTGTTAAAAATATTTTCTGCATGTTATTTTCCTTTGAAATAATGATTGGGTGTCAGACGGTTCATTACAGTACTAGAAAATTACTGTTTTGATGACAAAATTGCTAGTAATATCACTTGCAATGACAGTGTTCCAGTAAGTGTCTCTGCAAACAAAAATATGAATATCGTAAGTCGCAAAATAAAACCAAAATGGAACACGTTTTATAATGAAACTTTATATTTGTGATTTTCTTCATTAGCTGTATATGAATTTTATCATGAGCCATGATTAAACTGTCTTCTAATAAATTAACGTGATATATTTGTTAACTATATTCTACTATTAATATACTTTTACGATCAACTATTAGATAATTCAGTACCTACCTATCGCTACATTCAGTATCGGCTAGTAGGCGCTGTAAAACATTGTCCTGTGACGATTTTTTTTGTCTCAACTACAATGCTACTATTAAATTCTTTAGGTAGGTATTACAAGTTGAAACTACCATACACAAAATTTTACTCAGATCGGTTACCGTTTCTCAAAGGCGATCCTTACTACGGTTAAGATTTCTATTATACAATACAATACCAGTAATAGTAGGTGTTCTATTTAATGCAAAACATTCCTTACTAAGTAATGTGCCTAAATCATAAAACCCTGTTAAATAAAACAGTTTGCCTAATGTTATAACACAACGAGACCGAACTTACAAAGACATTGAAAGCGTCAGGTGTGTGTATTGTAATATACCGAGCCAAAAATTGAAAAATGGCAAAACGAAAGCTGGGAAGACTGCAAAATTCTCGGCATACAGCCCCCGAGTATACAAAGCTGCGCAATAGATCAAAGAGCTGTGTTTCTCAAAGGCTGTTATTCCGAAACCAGCGTTGTACCCGCCATTGATTCAAAACTCACTTTCCGCACAAAAATCTTGTGTGTTTTGAAAATTCTGTAGTCTAGTGTTTCTTTTGTGTTCTTACAAAAGAATAAGGAATATTTTAACAAAGCTGGCACTAAATTTATTGCAAATAATATTACCACTGAGTTTTGTTGTTGAGTGAATCCTTGAATGTTCGTTCCTTCATCTTTCCTTCATACTGTTAAATTTTATTGTTAGAGTTGGTAACTCGTGACTTCATAGTGAAGATACGTGGTTTATATGTTACAACTATCTTAAAAAAATGTTTTTATTAATAAAAATATTGATTGTTTCAGGAGGCTAAGTGAACAACACATCATTATTATTGGTAAGTTCAATGTTTATACTATAACAACAATTCTGGCGCACCTGCGCATTTTATGAACTAATCTAGCCGCCTAATTTGAAAGCGTCCGAATTGAACTGCACCCACTAATTCCTGATAACTGCCTATTTCGTTAGCTGAGTTATTAACTGAGCTTTTCGATAAGTAATTGAGTAAAATATTTGTAGATTAATTAATCAATAAGATTATTTATTACATAGTAAATTCACGATATAACGTATCTCCAATATGAATATCGTGATATATCGATTTAAAACGATAAAGCTTTAATAAACGAAATACGATTAGCTAAACAACCTTTATAAAGTTTCACTATCAGAAACTTTTTTCTACCAAATTTTTTTGAAGTCAATCGACGTCAACGAAGATATTGTTTTCAGAGAATAGTCGCGACCTATACTCACATATCATTATAAAACTGTTTTTATCATTATTTTCCTATAGATTTATCAGTTATTTAATAAAATAAAAAAATCACCATATTAGAATCCATCAAGGGAAGTAATAAAAATAAATCAATCTATTTTAATACTTATAAAAACTTATCTCATCATTCATAAACTCAAAATTTTATTTTCACCATAACCACTAGTGATTGTCCTTAACTATCTTCATGAAATAATTCTCTTGGCAAGAGTTATGGCTTGGTTTGGCACCCCCTGCCCCATTCCACGAACCGCGACAGTGAAATACGGACAGTGTGCAGGTTTCTTAACGATGTTTTCCTTACCGCTGCCGAGTTATAAATTAGTAGGTCATGTTATATGCGCTTAACGAACTTCGCACATAACTTCTTGAAAAACTTACGTCTAAAGCGTAGTAGCTTAGTTTCGTGATTTGTATTTCTCATGCGTTTGGTATGTTGTCTTATAAGTAGCAATGAATAATTGATCAAATATTAAAAATATAAGTTTCTTTTGTTGACCACCCCCGTGGCGGAGCTGTTATCATAACGGTCGCACAGTAGGTCCCGGGTTCGATTCCCGGCTATACAGATATCTGAATTATCAGTTTAGATTTCGGTTCTGAGTCCCGATGTTTGTGTATTCGTCTTTGTTTATCACTGCACCCACTGCACCCGCGACACAAGAGAAAATCCTACCTTAAAGTTTCGAACAAATGTGATTATGCCAAATACATAACCATTATATCGACACCCTGAAAATATATTCTCAAAGGTTATTAAAGCCTACTTACGCGCACTAACATACATATTGCTTTAACCCTTATCACTCGGAGAGAAGAAGGCTCAAGCCAAACAGTAGGACAGTAATAGGTTGACGATTATTGAAACGAAGGAAATCATCGTCAGGAAACCTATGTACCTATGATTACTAATTAACACATTTCAAAGTTGTTTGGAGTCTCCGATATTAATTTAACGATGATATGATAATTGTAGGGTAATATTTTAAGACTATGACTTCATTTACGACGTATATAATAGTTTATCTTAACCTTTGTTAATGTCAAGTGGACAATACAATACTAACATTTTTATATTCTCGCACGATATAAAAACTTAATTAGGTAAGGCAATGATATTACTTCTCTTGTAGGTGAATACATCATGGGTGGGCATCTTAGTCGGTGAAAAAAACGCAAAAGATTGATTGCATGCTCCAATTTTCAAAAAAGGAACTCTGAATTTCAAAAGTGCTCGTCACACACGTATTCTGACGTTCTGGTTTGTAGATTGAAGACATATTCCGAGTGTCAAGTGAAGGTGATCTGAAACTACGTCGATATCCGGGCACACGTACGAGGTGAGCGCCCCAGTTAGATTAGCTCGCATGTCTTATTAGGTTTGGCTCAGCATCGGAAACTATCGACCCTCCGGCGTCGGCGTCCATCGGAAATCAAACTAATCGATTTTCATTTCGACGACAGGAAATTAAATCCTTTGAGAGTCGTTCTCGATAACGGATTTCAACTAAGCACGTCACGTGTTCCGACATTCGAACGTTAGCGAAAACGTTTAATATCCCTGATCGAAACATTCGTTGCTATATTAAATTTCAACCAGAGCTCATCTAAATCGCGATTGGAGGCTTACGTGAAATTGGATTTCATATTTAATCTCTCGCTCGCGAAACTCGGACTGCTGCATAGTTTGAAAAAATACCTATTTTACGACTGTTATGACTTGAATTTAAATTGTTCGTGCTTCAAATTCGTCACGTAATATTTGCAAACTTTACTTTATTTTATTGAGATTAAGAAATAAATATTTAAGACAACCTATATAGAAATAAACTTAAGGTACTTAACCTTTAGCTTATTTATATAAAAGTTGTTAATTTTTGCTTAGATAGGACATAAATGTAAGTTATATGCATTAAAAAAATGCATTTATTTGAAAAGTTTATGATATGGTTACTTGGACTATCAAGCCTTTTTCAAAATGGAATTTATTTTTATATTTAAGTAAAACAAAAAATCGTCGAAGAAAATAATGAGTAGACAAAAACAACATATAAATTAATATCTGGTAACAAAGCCTTCAACATACTCGACTCATCTTTTGTTCGTACCCAACAGAATAAATCGCGAATTCTTGGCACCGAAATAGTACATTACTTACTGAGGTAAACGTCTTCTTAGAATGTTATTTCGTACAAATAAGTTTCGCAAGAGATAGAGCGTCGTCTGAAAGCAAATTCACGAACAAATAACAGTCTCGAAGATAATAAAAAAGCTAGCCATATATCAAAAGGACGCGGTGATGTTTTCGCGAAGCTTGTGCGTTGTCTCTCGGTAAACAGGCCATGTTGTATTAGGTTACGTCAGCTCTCAGACGCATTCGTATTAATGTTGTTTACAAAAGTAATGCGATCCCGGCGACTGAGCGGCGCTATGACAGGAACGTAGCGGGAACATTTCGATTTGTCCACGGACACAAGGCGCGCTCCCCCGGGAAATTAAGAAACGAGATACTGCCGCTGACCACGTCTTCTATACATATATTGCTGCGTGCTTCCATATAAAATATTTCAAATAATCCACACAAATCCAATAATAATAACTGTCTCATACCTAATTCTACGTTTACTTTGTCTTTTATCAAAATCGTGAGTTTAAAACGTTCCATTTTATCACGATGCGGCAGTCAATTTATCAATACTCCAATTATTATTTATGCCTATGAACCTAGCAAGATCTAAAGTAATTAGTCACACTGATAAATCATAAATAGTAATCTAGATACTCTGCATATTGCAAGTTATAGCGCTTGCAAAACTCGGAACAAGCATAGTACCGCCAAATGCTTTCAAGCTATTCAATTCAGATGTAGCTTGTAGATCCTTTGGTAATAAACTTAAGTTTATAGGTAACATTTATCGAAGTATATGTTCGCCTAATAGATCAAAGGCTTGAAAGTTATTACGTCAATAATATGCTGACTGTATTTAATATTAATCCAAGTTTATTAGTGTCATTATGTAGATACATCTGCCATGTAACAACATTATTAAATTTAGGATTTGTATTATTATAATTGTACTTGTATAGTATTATATACCTACTCAGTTGCAAAAAAGAAACATTATTTCTATCTAATCGTACCTACGCATACATTTGGACATTCACTCAGGCAGTCAATTTTACATGAAGTAATGCAAATTATGCTATAGGTACCTCAAAATATGCCGAAGTTGGTACTAATAATGCAAAGTGCATTTGGTGGTAGTGCCGCGCTGCCGAGCCGATAAACATTTTTTGAATGTAATAGTACGTCTCCATACTATTACATCCAAAAAAATGCTGATCGCAATCGATGAGCAAAAAATACAATTGCAATTTGCAAACAATGCAATTTCCTAAAAAAATGGTAATATATGTGAATTTATCCTAACAAATTTGTTTTTCAAAAAATTATAACCTAATAGCAACACGGCTTGTTTCCTTATTGCGCTTACTATAAGCTTCAAATCTGGTTTTTACCTGTTATCAGTAGAGCTAAGCTATTAGTTGAGGAAAAAACAAATAAAAAAGTTTTTGAATCAGTCAAGAAATGGTAATTTAAGAATTTTATTCTATTTATTTAATTAAAGTAGCCATTTATTTAATTATGTTTTACTGACACTATATGTCATCTTTGAGTAAACAATATTCATATTTATTTGTATATGCTCTCAAATATCTTCAAATCAGTATAAACAGAATTTGAACAGATCAATAAACAAATCGGTATTTCCAACTAACTTCGAGTCAGAATGAAGTTGTAACCTCTTCAGATCGAATCTCCGAACGTTTGTTTGTGTTAGGAAACAAGTGTCTACATTGCGCTACGGATTAATAGGAAGTTTCTAAGCTGCATCTCGCAAATAGTTATATTAGAAATAACAACAGAACGATAAATATAAAAATATTCACTAGGCAATAGTGTTTTAGTTTGAAATGAAAAGTCAGCTTAAAGTAAATTAATTTTACATTTTTGTTATCTAAAAACATGTATTATTTGAGTACGTAAAGGCAATATTTCTTTTTTGGTATTTCAGGAAATAAAATTTGTTTATAACTGCATATAAAATAAAAACCATTTAATTGCGGAAAATGTATACTCGTTATATGACTGACTTTTAAAATGAATAATTGTTACATACCTAAATGTCTTTATTATTTCAATATTTAGCCATATGATGTAGTAATCCAGATTTTAATGGTTCACAAAAAAAATCAAAGATAATTTTAAAGGTCGTGAAACACGCAACACAAATGTTTCCGTAATTGAAAATTGTCATAAATACGCAGTGAGTTTGTTACCCTTGCAAACATTAAACGAATCTCGTTTGCTACAAAGCTGCCTAAAATCAAAGGATTAAAAACATTTAAGGGCATTAAAGGCTTTGGAAAAACATGGAGAATAGCAGGTATGTCACCTGAGGTTCTGGTTTTAAACGGTTTTATTTGGGATATATTTTCCCCTTATTGTTGATTTATACGTACAAAATATGTATATAATAATAATTTATATTAATAATACATTTCAATTCACAGCTCTAACCGAGTATCATGTTTATTTCACTATAGACATATTACACTTTAATTTTTTTTCGACTAAAAAGTGAAAATGAAATGTAACCAATAACTTATGTATTGCGAGCTCAAATTACGTATGACGAATTACAAAAGTCAAAAGTTAGAGATTAATGCATAGATATTTAGGTCGCTGAATAAAATTAAAAAACCGTGCACGAAGCAGAACGTTAGCAACGAGCGCCAACTCATATAAAATATGAATGATAGCCAAAACTAACTTCCCTAATATCGTGTTCCACCGATAATATATTCGAATTGTTCTTCATGCATGTGCGGTCATTTTTATATCAACAAATGAAATGTGATGGTGGCGGCGAGTCGGGCGCGAGCAACTTCGAACGTTTATCATTTTTATTGCGCCCGCAAACAGCATACCAAACGATACCACTGTTCTGAGACGGTACTTAGAGACGAACGGCTGTGGTTTCAGAGATATACGATGTTGTAGATAAAAAGTTGAAATGCCAATGAAATAATGGCAGCGCTCCAAGATGTTGCTAAATAGCGCCGAACGCCCTTATATTCGTAATGCTTTCTGGCACTATAGAGTACTGCAAATAATTAATACTCGTAAGTAAATATAAATATAGTACGATTTTATTAACAACAAATACTATAGTTTATGTAATTTTGTTATTTAATCGTAAGTATTCTATTACTGTGGATAGAATAAGTACCTCTCAAAATGTTAAGGGTTAAGGACATATTTCATCACCTTAGCCTGTAATATTATATAGCACTACTTACGAGCCTGTCAATAATAAAATATAATATTATAGCACATTATACAATAGATGTTTAGATCAAAATGTGTTCAATTACTTGGTATAACCGGGTTTACCCGAAATTTAATTCATGTTTTCCCAGACGACTCGCTTTGTACGTGTTTAAAAGGGGACAGCGAAGCGTTCCATATTTTAAGTAGGTAAGTACATGATTAGGAGCGAAACACAACAAAATTGTTCCAACATTTTCATAGCTTAAAGGCCTCTTCGCGTCACGTCATTATAATAGCTGAGCTTTTATGGTTGTTCGTGGAACTTTTTCAACGCGCTGCTACCGAAGTTGGTGTTTAAAGCTGGCGGTTTTTGTTCTTTTAATATAGTCAAGCGCTTTGTAGAGCAGCTTGCGAGGAAAACTGATGTTTCGCCAGTCCCCGGTCTCCTACTCTGAGCGCACTACATATTTTATGAAGAAAATCTTACTTGCAGTAATTATACAAAGCGACACACTATGGATCAACGCAGTATAACGATGTGCAATATAGGAAATTAATATGCCTTTAACCCTTTTTAAACTTTAAACGTTATGGCTAATATCACTTTATTGAAAATGGCTGTATTAAATTATTTTTGCAATATTTAAATGATTTTTCTGTTCTACATAGAAAATATAAGAAAGAAACATACAAACTGAATTTGTAACTTACTAATACGCATACATAATTACCAAACCTTTTTGATAAAATGTGAATTTTATCTAAGTATACCAGTAGGAAGGAACTGGGACTTTAATGATGTTATCAAAAAAAAAAAAACAGAAAACAAAATTAGCTTTAATGTAAAGAAATGTATTCACTAGCTAATTATGCGAGTAATGTTTGCGAGATGCAGTTTTGCTCGCAAGTGGAGTGTGACGGAGCGAGGAGAGATTATCCAATTAACGCTTCGTTTCAGTGAGATTGTTAGTTCACTGACGGCTATTAAAGATAATTACGATATTGCGAATCAATAAGACGGAGACAATAGAAAATAATTCGCAAAAGATTACTGCCATAACGTTCCGTAGACATATTGCGCTGCAGTCAAGTGACGTAACACACACTTGACATAATCCGGAGTGGTTACAAAAAGTACAAATTTGCACAATGCGCCTCCTAATGGGGCTACCGCAATAAGGTTACGATGTAATAGAAGGACACGCGGTTTGGGCACGGCTTTTTGCACGTATAAAGTCGTCTTAAGTCGTGACAAAGCCGTGAACAAATGGCGAGTCATTATGTTGTACTGGAAAGTATAAGGTACGCGTCCACATGCTCGCATTAATATGTTTCTTGAAATGTGTCCAAAGCAATTAGATGGCCGATTCCGATCCCACGGCTAGTTCAACAATCGGTATTTTTAATTCAATCAATAGCTTGTCATTTTGATGGTGAACGATAGAATTTAAAAAAAACGCTTTCTACACTCAACCCCACAGTAGGATTTTCTCCTGCGTCGTGGGTGCCATGGACATACACGAATACACAAACACCCAGATCCAGACCAAAAATTTAAATTCATCATTTAGATTTTCTGTCTGGCCGGGAATCGAACCCGGGACCCTTTGCGCGTCAGACCGGTATGGTATCCGTTCCGCCGCGCGGGTAATTAGCGAAGTTTCGAATATTTAGATCCTGCAATGCGTGCCCCCATCACACACATCGGAATAGTTGCCTCGGTGATGTTACGTTGTCGATACCAATGTTGTCATGTCTGATCCATTCTCTATGGATCAATGCGTACATCTTTGACATCCGTTCGATAAGATCAGTCCGAAGCTTATGATGGGAGGTTGTATGTAACTTAAGCCGTGACAAAGTCGAGAACAAATGACAACTCATTATGTTACATTGGACGTAGTGTAGACATCAAACAAAACACAAGCAACTTTCTCCCAATGTATCCGACACACGCATTATAAATTTCAAAAAGTAAAAGTGTCACTTACGAAAGGCGTTTCTAAATCGCATAATTTTATGAGCGGAACAAATACATACGTCTATGTTACACAAATATGTATCGCATTTGAAATAAAGTCCAAGGTGGTTTTGTAAACATTCAGCCACACCATTTCTTTGACCACAGTTGTATATGTACGTAACATTAGCAACATAAAAGATAATATGTAAATTGTACAACACAATCACAAGAAAAGAAATATGTACTATTATTATTGTAATAGAATAACAAAATGCGTTTTTTAATGTCACATCAGGTAGAGTTAATATATTATCTAGTCCGATAAACTTGTTGACTTTGAATTTAATTCAAATTTCGTAACTTTTTACATCATGATAAATCACTTTGTAATAGATATTTTAATAGGTTTAATTACCCGTTAAGTAAAGAGATATAATTATAATCATTTCACTGCATTAATATCTTATCTCAGTATCACTATGCTAAGAATTTGGACGTGATATGACCGCAGTACTCTCTTAGCTATCATTATATATTATTTTAAGTCACAATTATGACCCGTAAGTGTATAATTTCGGCGTCTGGCAGTAGCAAATTTGACTGAGTAATTGGTGTACTTGACTCGGTCTGTCTAGCCTTTGAAAAATAGAAAATTCAACCTTCACGGTTGCAGCTCATGCTTAAATCTGGTAATGCTATTTAGTACCCATTACGCTCAGGAAAGGGAAGTGACGCTAAAATAGCGAGTTTCGTTCAAGGTGCCGGATTAGTTGCTCTTATTACGGAGCATAATTGCATGTAATTATTTTACTACTTCGTGTTGTTTAAGTCACGTTAGTATGCGCCAACATGCACTATTTTGTAGTATGCAATGTAATTTAGCATATTTATTAATTTTAGTTTTTATTAAAAGTGTCTGCACTTATGTATGTACAAACATATGTATATTATCGTAGTTAGTAAAAACCAAAACTAAAGATGCATTGAACTAAATAAAAGATACTATACTTTTTTTTAACCAAAACCAAAGATGCATGAAATTAAACAAAAGAAACAATACCTACCTACTACATATTTAAAGCAACTCTAAATTAGGCATATTGTGTTTATTTTTTGTATAATTTTACTTACTCCTCCTAAAATAATTTTACTTATACTGTCGATTTTATTTGGTCCATTTAGACTAGTGCAGCCCCGGGAAGATTGTACCAACCATTGAACGTATCTACATAAAAATCACTACTAAACAATATTTTATATTTTGCAACGTTCCACAGACACCAACTAAACTTTACGCTATTGTAACAAAAAGGAGTTTGACCTTTTGTGATTCTTATCTGGAATCATTTGTTAAGGTCGCGTCTAACTTTGAAAGGAACTGCAATGAACTCATACCTGTACCTGTTAATATTTTTCATTGCAATAAACATGGCGTAAAGATAACGAACCATTATTGGAGTTTATCGCTGTTACGAAAATTTCCATTTAAGTTTACTCTTAGTTTTACTTGAACTAATACAAAGCAAATAAAAATATAATTTTCATCATGAAACCTTTTATCTTAAATTGTGTAGTAAAGCCTATAAGTGTTTCGTTTCAATAAAAATCGTTTAGCATAATAAACGTAGGTATAAGCCCTTGTTACCGGACAAACGAAAAGTCACCCTCCTTTGACCCTTCAAACTGCTGAGCGCTAAAAAAATCCTGCCCTACAAAGATCTTCAAATTAATCATAGGTCTCTAAACTGATGTCTCTAAGTCTATATTCGCTTTGAGAAAATCAATTTATGTTATTGCTATCCTATGTGGAAAAACCCTTTCATTTATTTGTAATCAAAGGCATTACGAATTTATTTTCGTTCAGAATATAAAGAGGGTCCAACGTATGTTGTACTAGACGCATCTATCTATAAAAGAATATCTCGCATCATTAACCGTAGAAATACGAAAAATCTTTTCGTTCCCATATTTGGAGCAAGCAATCGATTTACTAATAACGACCGGCCGAAGTGTTCGCGTCTCGCCCGAAATATTTTCTAGGCACGGTCGATCGTTTTTATCGCTGCTGTCGATAGTTTCGCCACGCGTTTCCCAAGCGACAGCACGCGCTTGCCCCTGTGGATTTTCATGCATCCGTGACTCCCTAATTCGCAAGGTAATTGGTCACGTTAAATTGAGCTATAACTTTTAGGTTGCAAAACTTAACCGAAACAAGAGTCAATGCCACTTAATAGCGAAGTACACGCGCACTCTACTTATTTCGCTAGATATATGAAATTTCGTAAAGCGTACGCGGTTTTATGGCTCCTATTTCACCACAATCACGCTTATGCATGAACTTTAGTGTCGCGTAACATTAACCAGCTGGGCGAGTAATTTGGCTAACAAGTAAAAATATAGACCTACTTGTGTGTAATCAATATGAAATGAAGGTTCGAGTACAAGTATGAAGTCCGCCTAATGTTAAGAGTACGGGCAAACTGCAGACTTTATATTGGGCGATAGTTGGGTCGTTTTCTCAATCAGTATGGAGAGGACGCACTTATCGACCGATACTAAATCTGTAACTGCCACTGCAATTGTACCAATTCGAAATAAGTTTGTAGTTTTACTTATACAATTCAGAACGCAAGCATTAGGTTATATCCTAGAGATATCACCTGAAAAAGTTATGCCTCGAGATATATTTTAATTACCATACCCTGCACGATTGTATCGTTAGACTACTTCAAGTTACTGCTTTAGATCTTTCTAGCTAAAAACATTCAAGAAAATTGGGGAATGTTCAAATATATTCCTGAAGCATTGTCATATCGACTTTGTGCACATTTTCGCACCATATTGGGAATTGGAAATATACAACAATAGAGGAAATCCTTCAAAATTCAGCGCTGACATATTGTATAAATACGAATCATGTAGCTATTCGCAAATTTATGAAGCCTTCAAAGGCGGGCGTACGTAACGACCCTTCAATTTCCCTTTCAGCTCGAATCTATTCAGGAAGCGAGAGCATTTCGTTTCGCCTCCCAACTTCCAATCAGAGCCCTCAAAATAAAATATAATATTACGAATAGGTACATTTAATAGCAGACGAGGTGAATATTAAGATGGTCGTTCATTGTCGACGGTCCTGATTTTCGTCGTAAAGTTGATTTTATGCGTGAAATTCTTAATGTTGCAATGTTGCCACAATGTTTAGTTTAGTTTCAATTATATTTATGTAATGTAGCTTGAAAATCCATTATACATTTTAATTACATTACAAACACTAGTTAGTTGTGTTGTGACCTTAATTACCTTTTGCATTATATCGTCTCCGGAGGTCATGTAGCTAGGCTACATAATTAAAATTACGTACCGTCGAGCCACAGACGGGACGTTCCTAGCGTAAAATCTATTTGTCCAAGTTTGTTACGGGCGCGGAGAATTTAACGGGTCTTTACGGGAAACACCGCTCGTTAAGACTCGCTTTGTTGCGACGGCTCTCCGGGTGTAGTGGGTGAAAATGTATGAACACCCAAACTTGGCTGCCACATTCGTTTGTTGCATTATGTTTCCTAAATTGATAAAGGGCCGCTTAACACAAGTACGCAGTGTATGCTAAAATTTGAGGCCGTAACGTGATATGTTAATGTAGATAACCACTTACATAGTATAGTAGTAGTAGTAGTAGTATAAAACAAAGTCGTTTCCCGCTGTCTATCCCTATGTATGCTTAGATAGAGTGATTTAAGAGGAAGTTTTATAGGTAATTTAACGCGTGCGAAGTCGCGGGCAAAAGCTAGTTAATTATAAATACCAACTTCATCTATGTAATTTTAACCAAAACGTAACAGTGAAAAGTGAAGACTTAAGTCTCAATATTCCTTGCCCGCAGGTGCACGGTTCTTATTAATGCACAGCAAGGACGACTTAACATCTCTCCCTTATTTCCTCCACGGTAAACTAGGAACTGTTTATTGCTCGGCGGAAATTCTCAAAACATTTCCTTTTAGTTAGTACCACTTTCTGTTATACGTGTAGACGTGTGGAGCAAATTATTTTCATATTTGTTATTGTCATTTCTTAAATATTCGCTTCCTTCATGTAAAAAGGTATGAAATTTTAATTTAATATCAATATATTTTGCTTGAACTACTTCCACAATTAATAGGGGCGTATGTCCCATGAAACACTTTTGTATTTAGGTGCCTACTTTTATTTCTATAATTACGTAGTTATTGTTTGCGTTTATAGGTGTGTTATTAACAAACGGTAATGTCGCAGACGTTGGATAGAAAGTTTTTTAAGTATTCCACGATAGTAATGTAAGGAATAATTTAAAGATGGAAGAACCATGAACTAGAGACACCGCCATATATTTTCTAACATAAAGCAATTTGTTGGAATCCCGAATTAATCCCGGCTAACTTAAATGAGACAATCATCATTATTAAAGATTATTTATGAAGTAATACACTCACACACAGAAATACCCAAACCTAAAACCTTTATTCAATTTAATTATTTGGATTCTTGGAGAAACCTTCCTATAGGTATATCAACCTAGAACTGACAACATGTGAGATCGGTATGGTGACAAGCCAAGCAAGCAATCTCCCACTTTATTACGAGTAACTAGTAGACGAGTAAACAAACACGCTGTTAACGGGCTGCCAGACACTCGAGAATGCTCGCCCGGAGGTGCAGCCTTTATTAATTCAGCGCTGACGACCTGAACAACTTAGAACCTCCACCACCCCTCGCCCCGCGTTAATCAAGGAAGGATTTAAAGCCAGATGAAAATGTTTTTACCGTTTTTTTGGTAAAGTATATCTTATTGTACTGATTGAAACTAAAAACACTTTCTACACTCATAGCTCCACACAATTTTCTCCTGTGTCGTGCCATAAACACACAAAGACAGATACACCCAGACCCAGAATAAAAATCTAAATTCATCATTCAGATAGCTGTCTGGCCGGAGATCAAACCAGGAACCCAGACTGATTTTAGACTGACCCTTTGTTAGAGTTAATACCATAACAAAATTTTGTAAATATTCGATCGTTTTAATCGGCTGATAAGGTGCCCGTAACAAAAAGTTATGTTTAAATATATTTTGTAGGTATATATATGCAACTCCTACAATACAGAGACATGTAGTTTGAGGCTATGAGTGTAAAAAGGCATGGTATTACTACATACATATGTATGCATTTATTTCTTTTAAATAATGACAAGCCCGGTTCGTTGTATAAGCGTAGCCCCTCAGAAAACACATTTAAAAAATCTTCTTGGCCCACCGGTTTTACACTG
This sequence comes from Urbanus proteus proteus, assembly GCA_018251915.1. Taxonomy (NCBI): domain Eukaryota; kingdom Metazoa; phylum Arthropoda; class Insecta; order Lepidoptera; family Hesperiidae; genus Urbanus; species Urbanus proteus. The sequence continues at coordinate 5,384 of DWPV01001023.1, read as the reverse complement.
TAAGCGTGTCTGTTAATCATACCCCACTAGACTTGTATAAATCAGATACTAATAGATCATATGATTACTGTCCTGACTGTCTTACTAAGTAACGAAATTATTAACGGGTAATTGTGAGCCTCCTAATACATACGTGAACTTTGAACCTCTTAGCGATAGTGTGTTATTCAATAGCATTTACACTTTCTTATGTACAACGCTTAACAGTATGATATAAAATTCTGTGTCGATTTTTATATGTACGGACAAATATTAAGACGGTCAAAACTAATCATTAAATTCTAAAAAATATTATATATGTACTTACCTGGATTCGCAAACTTTTCATTTCATCTTTATACTCACATTATCTGCCTGACCGAGTATGGAACGCGGGACCCACTGTTTTTCAGATATGTATCGCGCGCATCACTCCACGTAGGTCATAAGCAAACTAACGTATCACTACAATAATAAGTAATAGTTACAGGTTAAATACGGTATACTAACGTGTATGTTTTCGTATTTTTCACTCACTGCCTCGAGTTAAACAAAAACTGTTTATTACTAGACGGAAATTCTCAACACATTTCCTTTTTCTCTAAGTGGACTATTTTCAACAACGCAGGAACAACACAGTGCAAGCTAAAAGCTTATTCGAAAGTTTTGCTATTTCGGACGTTCTGACTGTTTGGATTAACAAACACAACTTTCCGCTTCTTAGGCGGGTTGCAAACGTAAACAATTTTATCCTACCCTCCATAAAAAAGTTTTAACAAAATCTTGAAGCTCACAAAATTATTTTAAAAATCGACGAAAACCGTTTTAATCTTTAAAAATATTAGACAATATCTTTTAATTATTTCGTGAAGTCATCGTCTACAAAGGCCCTAAGAAGCAGCGTTAGTTTAATAACAAATATGATTTATGTTCACGGCTAATGAAAATGGTTTGTGTATGTATGCAAATTAGCAGTATTATTGTGGATCAGATGTGTCGGAGGAACAATACGTTAAATCCGGTTGGGACGCCTTCGCGGCAGAACAATGAATATCTTCCTATAGCGAGAAAGTAAGGTGTTACCTTCCATCCGTGATAAACTGCCACATCTGTATTTACTGCTTTGTTTGTGTATGTAGCAAAGATGTGACAAAATAGATATATATATAAATATATTGTACATTTAGTAGTATATTTAGAGGTAGTATGTTAGTAGTAGGATGTCAGTATGAAGTGTTACCTTATTAAGGTTGTTTGAACTTATCACAGCTACTTACAGCTGCTTGTAAAATACCTTTATGAACATTATTCCAGGTGTGAAAAACGATGGTTAGATAAGGTACCCAAACTGAATTTTCGAAGTAAATATGATCCTCTTTAGTTAGAGCTCTCGTACTATTTGAAGTATAACCAGCGGCTCCTAGTTATTCCTAGGTATTTCTAGGCAACTACATTGTTATAACAAAGTATTTTCCCCAACTATGGAGTAGGTGACGAAAGTACTTGCTTCTTAGGTACGAGAAAACTTATCTGCAAAATAACTTTGTATTTACAAACATCTAATTTTATCATTTTGTTTTTATTTTACTTTATCACTCTTTACTATATTTTCTTAAGTTATGTCGCGACAAACAAGTTCAAATGACTCAATCCTCACGACTCAGTGATAGATAAAGTTATTCCATAAGAATTTCGTTTCAATTTTGGACAAAACTAAAAATATAACGACTCACTACAAAGACACAGTTTCTAAGCTTGCAAAACAAATCTGATCTGTTGGCAAAAACAACGGTATTTACGAAACTTTGCGTGCCCGTAAGCCACAGGTCTGTGTCAAGCATCTGTACGTGCTTGCTTAATTTTCTAATATTTCAATTTAAGTTATTATGTGTTACACAAGGTATTTCACGCAACTCTGGTCATATCAACACCCATGCTATGATTTAAACTACACCTACTTCTGCCTAATAACAGTACCTAATAGGCGCTATTTTGTTCTGGTCTGGAAGAGAGTTGGAACGGAAGACAAACTTATACGATGCGTTTCATTACCACGTTTCTATGGTCAACTTCAGCCCAATTTAGTAGAAAGCCTCTATGCTCACCTGCAATTGATTGATTTCCACTGGTTACATCCTATCAGATGGACTATTCGTTTGTATTGTCTTTTTGTAGTTCTATTCGCTATTTCCAAATACGGTAGCACCAACGCCACGTGTTTAGCTAATCATTATTTGTGCGCACATAATTATAGAAAGGCGGTAAAATTATAAACCAATTTAATTAAAATAACTTATAGTTATTGTAAAGATTATATTCATATATATGATGAGCTCAGAAAATTGAACATATTTTGAATTTACAAGCAGACAATTGGATATGTTTTTTAACCGACTTCCCAAAGGAAAAGAGGTTATCTATTCGACGCGTATATATTTTTTTTTTTTTTTTTTTTATTTTTTTTTTTTATTTATTTTCGGCGATTTAAAAGAAGAAAATTGGATATGTTTTTTTTTTTTTGTATAGGCGCTTAGTATTGTACGTGATGATGGCAATTTAGATACAGCTGCCCACGTTCTATGGATAAACGCAACTTTCACAAGCGCTGTATTCTTTTTTAAAGAAATACTCATTTTGAGGACTTCTTTCACTTTAACTGCGACACAAATAGATTCGCTGGAAGTGAGTTCAATAAACTTAAAATAACACAAGTAGGTGAAGTTGACATTTTTATTCCAGACAAAACTGTATGTATAAAAAATAGGAATATTTAGAAAATAAAAACGGAAATATATTTCCTCTCACAACAAGGTCTTCACATAGATTACAAAGCATGTTAAAACAAATAAAAAACAAACTCAGTGTACGAATATGAAACTAAATATACCTACTTACAATGTGACCTATGATGACCTATGATGAATTTAATATATTTATTTATTTCGATACACCACCGACTTATCACTAAACATTGTTCATTATTTTATAATTATATAACTTAGTTCAGTGTGAATATGTAGGTATTTCAAACGATTACACCGAATTTAAATCAAATTTGAACTTTTCCAAAGATAAGCAAGATAAAACACTAAAGTTTTAATAGCTACAAAGTGCAATCTTATTAACAACTAACAACAAGTCTACAGCTTAGAAATGCAGCTTACCATAAGCCGGTCCTTATCGATCTATGCCATTGAACGCATAAACACGATCAAATGGTTAAAACACTGTACATTTCTCGTTTACCACGTGTTAGAAAGTAGTGGTGGTCGTAAAACAGGTAATGTATGCTCGCGTAATGGAAATGATTGGCAAGAGACATTTTTGTAGTAAATTCAACTGGTATTGAACGAGGCCGTGTGCTCTCGGTCAGTTCGCCGCAAACTGGTTTCATTATCAAAAGTCAATAACTTTCCGATGCATTCCGAGTCACGGCCAAGACTACAAGACTGCGAACTTTGCTAACGAAACAAGTTGGTACATCTAATCTTTTTATTTTAAATAATAAGGAAATATCAACCACAGTAAAATCTGTGGAACGTTTAAGCTTAGTTCTTTTAATAACACTTTTTGATCGACACCGGTTTGAAGTCGGTAACAGGTGTCCTTTATAAAATAAACAAATAACATCATTTGCCTAATTAATTGTAAAGTTTAAGATCAATCAAGTGCAGTTAACTGGTTAAAAAATCACCTTCCGATCCTTACATATGCACAAATTAACAAGACACGTTAAAGTATATCTCAGACTATACATATACATAGAATATATACAAACGATCAGACTAATGCTTGTACCAAATGTAGTTAATAGTTGTCGAACGGTAGTCCATAACAAATATCTCAGAGATAAATTGTTTGTGAATAAAATTGATGTTTTACTTTCTTTTCAATCTCCGCATTAGCAACTTTCGCTAAAACATTTTATTTACTAGTCATTTAAACGATTATCAATAAATTGTAAGTCATGGTAGAGTTAATGTTAAGTGCTACTACTTTCTGGTTTGAAAGTGTGGTAAGGCAGAGAAACTTACCCGAGGGGTTCCAACTTAGTGTTCAGGAGTAACAGCTTCTGAGGTAAGAAACAGTGACTGGTCATAGTGTAGAAAGCTCGTGGATGCTCAAGGTCATGCAACGACCCGTTTTTAATTTTAATAATATAATAATGAGTAGCTTACATAAAAAAGGTAAAGTTTAAAGGTAAAGGCTACTGTTTCGACAAAAAAATAATTTCTTTTGGCACAAACATGCTTATCAAATTATTATATTAACCTTTAAACCTTAAAATTAAATGTAGGTACGTAATCTACAAACCTCATTTTATTAAAAATGTAATAAACTTTACGATTTTATTGTTTTTGGTTAAAATACAGTTAAAAATGTATAGAATTACATAGCTTATCTAATAAATAAATGTGCAGTACAGACTTTAGTAGACCCATTAACTTCTAACTATAAACACTTTATTTCTACTTATAAGGGTGTGCACAAATTTACACAAACATTTTCTTCGGCTTTTGGAAAATAAGGCAGGTGTGAACTAGAATGCAATAATGCAGCGAGCAAAGTTCTGCATTATTCACAATCGGCCATTAAAACATCAATATGGAATAGTTTTATAATCTCAGCTCGTTCAAGACGGGGCAAAATCCGCATGCGGCTAGCCAGCGACTGAGAGAGTAAAATGTTAAAAACCGATAATGTTGTAGTGACATTATCATATTTTAAACTAGCTGTGCCGCGCGGTGCCGACTATCAAATTTTTAATATTAAGTACCTACGATATGAATTATTTATTATTATTATTTTTGTACTATACTAATAAACTTGAAAAAAAACATTGAAATATTTAGTAGCCGATATTCAGAGTAAGAATATTAGCCACTAAACAACAATAACTCGACTATCACCGTTTATATTAATACAAATAATACACTACTAATATTAAGTAAACAACCAAATATTTTATAACCATCTAATATTAAAGCAATGTTATGTCGATCTTGCCGTTAAGCAATTTATTTAAGTGCTCAATTTAAACGAAACTTGATTGCTCATCAAGCCCAACTGTTACCATGCACAGTAATTTTACAATTTAATATCCTATATAATAAACGGATATATGTTTCCTCCAATTTAGATTTCATTTGATGGCCCACACAGCGACCACCGCACTACAATCCATTACAGATGGTTCCGGATTCGATCTCTGTTCAGGGAGATATTTTAAAATTTGTATTGTAGGTCTGTGTCAGAATAGTAGCATAGGAATACGTCTTATAGTGAATAGTGATATAGTGATAGTGATATAGTGATAGTGATAGTGAATAATATTATAAATGCGAAAGTAACTCTGTCTGTCTGTCTGTCTGTTCCACTTTCACGCCTAAACCAGTGAACCGATT
>DWPV01001022.1:0-22934 GCA_018251915.1 Urbanus proteus proteus | reverse complement strand
CAAAATTGTGAGTTTTTGATAAATTTTATGATTATTATGTGTTATATAATTTGAGGGTATGAAAATGAACTTGAGATCACAGATTATGTTAACTCTTCTGTCTCTTATTTAACCAAAGTAAAAGTAGGCTAAAAATATAGTGATATTCTTTCAAAGTTACCCTCCTTGACTGTACTTAAGTTGGTATTGAAATTAAAACTCATCTCCGGTTTGCGGCTTAAATAAAACTCTACTAAAGAAAGTCTTTAAATAAAACAGTGAAATCTGAGGTTCGGTTAAAGATCTCAGATATCTCCAATACAGGCTCTAAGTCCTACTAAGACACCGGTTTCTAACGATTTAGGTCTTTTGCGTAGTCTCTACAATGATTAACTGACTTATAAACTTGGTTATTGGTTAGCTAATGTACTTTCTGCGTCTTTTATAAATAATGAGTAAATTGATTAATAATTAACTGTTAACAATTAAAACTACTCGTTATAGCTCATAAAGTTGTCAATAAAATTAAATAATCGTTGGTAATATGATAATACAAATTGGCTAGGAAATAAAAAAGTAGGTATTGAACTATTTATCATATTTGTGTAGATGACTCCGGTTTCGATTCCCGGTTAGACAAAATAATTAAATGATGATATACGTAAGTTTGGTGTTCGTCTATTTCTATATTAATTGTTTAGTATATGCATGACACCCACAATACAGGAAATGTATGTAGAAAGCGTTTAATTATCAAATTAATAAAAAATCAATCACGTTACATAGAAAGTACACTGTAACTTGAACAAAGTCGTTTATAGGAAAGACATTTGACGTTATAAAGTTCTCCTTTCTAACCAGTCTGGTAAGATTAAAATAAAAGTACGTTTATTTTTAATCAACAAGTGTCAACTATACACGTCTCTAGATAATCCACTCTTTCTTGATAGTCCGATATTGCTTATTGTACTATTTTTTACAAGGCGTTTAAACAAGAATCAAGTCTGATATCATACTTGTATCTGATACCTTTCGCCTCATAATTTGTTAGATATTATAATATTACGTTTTAATAAGAATGAAGTAGCAATGCGGTGGTAAATGGCCACTGCCGCCCATGGATAACTGTAATCAACCCCAGATAAGATCACAGTCCTACCTGAGGTCGGCCACAGCGTTGCTACCCCTGAGGACTAAGGTGGAACGTCTCGGATAAGTATGTTTCCCTTACCACAAGCTTCAATCCAGGACACATCAGCACTGAACACTAGATACTGTTATAAGGCAGAAATAGGTGTGGCAGTGATGCCGCCGGAGTTGAACCACAAAGGTTTATCAATTTTAAATAGAATAGGTATCTGTCTTCAAACAAGATCAATAGCAGCACTCAGCAATTCGTTATAAGGCAAAAATCCAAATCCAGATGGTCTCCAACGGCCTATTCAACAAACTTTTAGATAAATGTGAAAACAATAAAACAAGGACGTTTTAAGAAATAAAATTATAATAATAATTAAATTTCAGAATGTTATTGCCTACTCATTAAAAAAAATTTACCGTAAGTGTTAAATGAATAACTTTTTATTAAGCGTCATAAAGTGCGAAAAGTTAATTAAATCGTTACGCCTTCATAAACACTTTCCATCATTTTCCTGATTATAATTTCAGGATGACGTAATGGACTAACAATATTTCATTAGTGCTTACTTACAATTGAACTAATTATATCCTATAATTATCGTAGCTCAGTCTTAACTTTAAAAATGTAATCTTGTTGTTCCAGTGATATTTAAATTTCTAGTTTAATTAACATTCTCCAATTCGTAATTATTTTGATTTCGTTTAATGTCGTCCTGAGTGGAATAATTAATTATAATAAACTCATATTGTGTTTTATAATAGACTCATTTAGACAGACAAACATACTTATAGACTCGATTGTTATTTATTATGTCCTGCTGTTTTTTTTTCAAACATTAATGTAAGCGTTCAAGACATTATTAGTGAAAGAGATCTCATTTTTTTCGTTTTTCCGTCTGAGCTTTGTATTATATTACCAAGTACGTATGAAAATTGAAAGCTTTCACATTACAACAATTATAACAGCTGTTTGGAATGTTTTCAAAGACCTCATTAAATATAAGTACGTATAGAAATTGATTTTGATTGTTATTTGCTTATATTAACTTTTATTCACAAATTAATTAAGTTATTAAATAATGTGCCAAACTATTTGTACATAAATTAGTTTCCAAACAATGTGAGAAACAATTTGTGAATCTATAAAGTGCTGATTATAATTTTATGTTTTTTAAAAAATAACTTGCCGCGATTTATTGTTCATAACATTTTTAATAATTAGGGCACAAAGACTAAAATGCAGTTTTAATTTACATTTTACAGTCTGTAATTCTACAAAAATTGCCAAATACTGTTATATTTCAGTTAAAAACATGTGATTTAAAAATGCACAACCTGTATAATTTTAAGTGAATATATGTTCGTAAGTTTAATTATATAACATACTCGTTATAGCTATGTAATAAAGTGAATAAAACGAGTGAATACATTCTAGATGAGGTTGATACTGTTTTGTATAGCCGATCTAAGGAGGGGCAAGCGTGAGCGCTGGCCAAGAACCGGCAAACCGGCACGATGCGCGCACCGCAAGCACCGTGTGTTCTCTGTTTTTTATTGATCTGTGTATCTGTTTGTGCAAACATACAACATGGAGATACGACAAGGGTACAGGATGTGGATGTGCGAAAATTTGAAATCTTCGACGGCGTTCATGTGTCCTTCCCGCAAAATGACACTGAAAAGCTAATGTCCATCCAGATTGATACGAACCGGACCGTGGAAGAAGGTTAGTTTTAAAAACTTTATAAATCACTAAAATGTATATCTAAAGTTAATGTGAATAAGGTTCTTAAATAACTTAATTGGTGACTTGGTAATACTGATCTTCATAAGCAATGAATGGTATTTTTCCTTGTAAGTAGGTATAATTGTTTCTCGTGATACCTATTTTTTTAAGTGACAGGATTAGGTCTTACTATAGGAAATGAAAAATAGGTAGGTACACAAGTTATTCTGTTTAACTCCATTCTTGAAATGTTTCAAAGAATGAAATATAGACACGTGTTGGACTCTATTAATACTCAACATTACGCACGTAAATGCTAATAAATATGTATTACATTCAGTACGGATACAGAATACAAAACACTTTATACTATATACTATCAATAAGTACGTAATCGTTGGATCTGTTCCATTCATGTGTGAAAAGAGAGGAAAAAATTCGAGGAAGTAAATGTTATTATCATTTTATTATCAATCAACTGATCCCCGCGGTTTCGTCCGCGTCAAAGAAGTAAAAAGGTGCACTTATTTAAAAGTAAGTGAAAAAGCTTTTAAAAAAATTGAAATATGTAATGTTACTCCAAAGTTACGCCTTAGACCTTCAGCTATCTTCCAGTGAAAATCCCGTCAAAATCGGTCCAGCCGTTTAGGAGACTATCTCAGCCAAACAGATAGATAGACAAAAAAAATGCATTTTTGTTATAGGAATCTTGTATACTTTTATAATACACTGACATACTTGATAGCAACTGACATTACGCCGGCGACGGCTACGGAATTCGTCTACTAATTTTTTTCAAAAATTTAAGTACTACCCAAGTTACAACTTACACCATCACCTATTTGCCTGTAAAAGTCTCATCAAAATTGGTGCTGCCGTTCCGAAGATGATTCAAAAAAAACAGACAGACATACAGACAAAATTGTATTTTTATATGCATTTAGTAAAGAGTAGTTATATCCACCCCCGCTTTCCGCCAACATGAGCGAGAGATGCCTATCAGGTGAGTTGATTATCAGATGACGTAATAATATACATAGGGTATGCTTATTTTTTTCAAAACGAACTTGTTCGATTCTCAGCTAAGGAAAAAATATTTTTTGAACATCTAGTAAGGTATACTGTTTCCATCAAAATCGGCCTTGCAAGTTCCTTTAGGATTTTTCGATATTCCGTATGGTTTCGGATTTGAATCCTTGAGTTAACTCTTTACTTGAATTTGAACCAAATAGGTATTCAGCCCCACGCCGTCTTTTCTATCAATGCTTTTTTTATAGTCTATGCTATGCCAAGGACGAAAACGTAGCTCTTCTAGTGTGCACAGTATCTCAATGGTTATATATTTATTTTGTATTGACGAATTTAAAATACTTTTATACCAATAAATAAAATTGAAGTGGCTGTTTGTAATTTCAAAGTAACAACTTTTTAGTAATTATACGTATGAATACCTATAACTCGATACCTATAACAAAAATACATGTTTTTGTCTGTCTGTCTGTCCATCTATCTGTCTGTCTGTCTGCTTGTCTGTTTGGCTGCGGTAATCTTCTAAACGGCTGGACTGATTTTGATGAGACTTTTGCTGGAAGATAGCGGAAGGTCTAAGGCGTAACATAGATTACTTTATTTAAACGCGTGTGAAATCGCCGGGATGCAAAGAGAATGTTTCTAAGTAGGTGCAATAAAAAAATCCAGACGAACTGAGTTTAATTTTTTTTTTTACAAGCATACGTATTAGTTACAGAGTATAGTATTTTATTGTTATGCGATCAGTTCCGGCACTTCCGGCGTTACTTACAAAAGAAAGCGAATAAATGTGGTTATGGCAGACGAAATAATGCATTGTCGAATTTCGATTCGATTTAAATTGCAACCACGAAATAACAGTGCGCATTGCATTCGTAATTTTTTAAACTTTCCGCTGTCTGCGCGTAATGTCCTCTGAGAGAGGTGAAACTACATTATACACATAAATAAAATTTTAAGTGTCCGTTTGTTTGTTGTGTCAAAATATCAGCTTTTTACCACGTCCATATTGTGTACAGGCGCCGTACATTATACTTTTAAAAAAATATAATGAAAATTTTGTCTGTTTGTTTGTTGTGGTTAAACTTCAAATGGCTCCTGTAAACATTTGATGTTATGAAAAGAAACTAAGTATTTTAGAAAAGTGCAAAATTAAAATCCATATTTTTTTATTGCGGGTGAAACCGCGAGTTATAACAGTAGTAAATATAACTTTTTGTCGTCTATTGGCCCTGAGAACGGTCATTACTTCAACTAACCAACTGTTACTGTATCACTAGAAAGTGAACGCTATGTAAAGTCAACGCTCTACTACAAGACACTGGTACGATTGTTCTAATTATCACGTTCCTAAGTTCACCGTTTATTGTTATAGTTATAATTATGAAAGTTGTTTGTAATCTTTTTAATCTTTTTCATTTTAAAATAATTTTCACTCTTATAGGCTTATGTTATTAAGCGTTAATTTCATAAAACATTCTGTAGAGAATTTTTAATTACACTTTTCGTTTTGAATATAAATATAGATAAAAGCATTTTAAAAGAGATATCTCTCATTAGATTAGGTCATCATGTCTGAGGAGCGGCAATTTTCCAACATAATTGGCTAATTGACCATTGAATCAATTAACAAATCCGTTATTATTAAAATATCTAGACATTTTTTCGACAATTCAAGTAAAACTTGTTATGATTTTAACTTTATAAGAATTAAAATAATGTTATTTTTACTATCTACCTATATTAATAAAGTTTAGGTATTGGTATTCAAATATACATATGTATGTAAGTATTTTTACCATAATAATAGTAACTGGTAATAGCCCAGTATTATTATTTATAACTATTTTAAGTGGTATTCATGTATATATTTGAAGAGCGATAATAAGTTACTTTATTTAATTAAAAATATTTCTCTGGTTTCATAAATATACTCTTATAAAGGTAGAGTATGGTAGACTTTTAAAATTAAATAACATTCGGAAATGAAAATGAAAGAAGATGAAACTTGATACATTTTAAATCATATAAACCTTAGTGAAGAAATTCCAATTCTCATTACTTAATGTGGGAAATGGGTCATATTTATATGTTACCTAGCTATCTAGTCTAGGCGTGCAAGTATGCATTATGTTAGTGCACCAGGACTATAATTTGATTCTAACTCGCTACACCTGACCGACTTAAGTACCGTTGTAGTGTACGCTTATGCACCCCGGTTCCTTTGGATATTCCGGTCACGTGTTCACGCTTTGATACGTAAGTACCAACACAAAGTCTAGACGGGAATGTTGAAAAATAGAAGGATAATTTGTTAATAGTATGTACATTTTTAATTTAAAACTATATTAAGGATACACAGAATTTATGTACAGTCAAATAAACAAATAGTCAAAACCAGATCAGAATTCTTTAGATATCTGATTAGTAATCGAACTTGAAACCTCCTATCCTTGTTTACAAGTGATTTACTCGTATGAGCGACGGCCCAGAATAGATAGCACACTTAAAATCCTTACGTAAACCTATAGTTATTATTGATATAGTTATTATTACACACGTTATTATTATTCTTATTTACCCTTTAAATCTGCTTTGCCTTACCCTTTTTATTTTATGAATGATGCATTAACTTAACATAAATAATGGAAAAATGCATAAATTATTATAATAAATTCTAATTTATATATTATACATATGAATTCATTAGTCTGTAAAATTTCATAACCGTTCATAATTAAAATATTAAATCACTTGCCTTTCTTTTAATTTCAGGTAGAGGAAAGAAAAAAAAGTTACTGCAGAAGATGCTACCGTTATTCATAATGCCATTCCTGATTCAGTCTACTATCGTTCCCATGTTTCTAAGTATACTCAAATTCATGTTGGTGAAATCCTTAATGATCGGCAAATTGGCTCTTGTGTTGATAATACTGAATGCATTCAAAAATCACAACTCGTTTAGTGGAAGACAAGATGCGGATATTGCAAATGTACACTATGGGTACCATGGGAATGGTATGGAAGAATATGGTGCCTACTTACATTCATAGACGTCTATGGACCTATCATCCAATGCCTCAGTGCCTGAACAAAAGTCAAGATACAAGATAATAGCTCAATACAGAAGCTCAGTAACTATCAGCAAGATATGTAGAAAATTTGGTATTTCTGTTTGAAATGAAATCCTTTCGGAAATTCCAAAGTCAAACTGCCTTTTGACAAACTACAATAAAGTAATTTGTGAAGAACAAAGCGAGAATGTTTGCAGTCTGTTTTTGTTCTCATCGGTTCATCATGGTAGATTAACCCCAGGTGTTTGCTACTTATGGGAAGAAATCATAGTTTGTTATCATTTATGAGTGGTAAATCTATATATGTTCGTCTGTGGTTTGTAACCTTGCAACCAGTTATTTCTCATAGCTTGATGGACAAATAAAAGATGAGGAAAAACATTTTATTGTGACAATCACGGCTAGAGAAAGAGGCACTTACCGTCTCCGAAAACTTCTAAGCATGCAGAACCAGGCGGCATTGCACGTATTAAGGACACCCTTTAACAAGCAGTGAATCTATGAATGCTGATGGAAAGCTGTATCTCAATTTATATACTCATTATTGTAATTTAGATTTTTAAGCTATGATTTATAAGATTTATAAGTTTAAGTAACTATTTTGCGATCAAAACTTTGCGTGTCGTTAATACCTACAACAAACTTAAGTCATAGAGTTGACTGAAGAGGAATCGTTTATTTATGTTATTTATATTTATTTAAAAATACTATGTAATTTATTAAATTATTTTATTAGACTACTTGATAGATTAATCCGTAAATTTACTTTTGCACTAAGGCTAACCACGTTAGGTACTACCCGCTACTAACCTTAAGTTCAGGGTAGCAACGCATCTGTGACGATGTCATGTATTTCTTCTCTACTATAACAATATCTGGAGTTGATTACAGATAATATCTATGGGTATCTCCGTTACCGATTGTTACTTCTATAATAAAAAAAACAATGCCATAATATGTTATGTAATTCTTCGTTTTGCGTGAAAATTAAAATGCGAGTGAAATCGCAATCTCGTGTGAAATAATAGTCCGTTCACAAGCTCATAATGACAATCGCTAACGTTCATTTACATAAATTTCATATTATAGCTTTCATTTTATTTTAAAAAAGATACTCTTGTTTAATCAACTATGAATGCACTGCCGCCATTTCAAAAGCGGTCTTATGCATTGTGTAAAATACGGATACTCGTAAAATACATTTTTCTTTATTTATTGCCGATATTTCGGCCCAGTTACGTGGATAATTGTAATGTTGAAACGGTTCAGAAATGTGTATCAATTCCAGGAAAATATCTCTTAAAATCAAAATATTCTAATGAGTTGTTGTCTTGGATTCAAGCAAATGATAGGACAGACAAAAGACCTTACCTATGATCAAGTTTATTTAAATCATGGACGAGTAACTAATTTAATATCTAATCTGCATTTCTGTTACATAATTATGTTAAGACTCTTTATTAAAACAAAGCCACTTCAAAATGTTTATATTTAATTACCCTCAAATGTAGGCTTACAGATAGAAGAAAATTACAGATTTTTGTGAAAAATTTGAGAACAGTGCATTGAGTGTTGTTTTTTATTATGAAAAGAAAGCAAAATTAATTTAATGACTTTCGCTGACTGCAGTAGTGGCGTCTGAAACTATAATATAATGGACGCATTTCTACCGATTTCTGTTCTAACCCACTTTCGATTAATTTCTCATTAAATAAGTTATGTACTTAATTTAAAAAATGACTAATATTTTAAAGATCCATATCTTCTTTAAATTAAACTTATTAAACGTAATAGATTTATCAAAAGTACGTTAGTATCGCATTCTTCTTTTCATGAGTTTTTGTTATTCTTTTTAAATATTGTGTTGTCTAGTTAAGCTGTTTACCAAAGTTTGTAAGTAATTACCCGTTGCTCTTTAATTAAGTTATTTTCTGCATTAATCGGAGGGTTTTATATTTAGATTAATATTAGATTAAGTATTTATTTATTCATGTGTCTAATCGTAACCAACATGTTCCAATGTTTGTTAAGTGTCAGCTTAGAAATGTTTAATTTATTATAACTTAAATTTATTTATTTATATAGGTATAATTTATGAATAAATTGTTGCTTTATTTAGGTATTTTATTGATTTTACCTAAGATCTACAGTTACTTTTACTGTATGCGGTGTTTGGATGAGAAATGAACTCAATATATACCTAGTGATAATACCAGCTGTTGAATACTTGAATGACTTTGATACTTAAATTATAGAGGATTACTTTGATTACACCCATTACGTAAAAATCTACTAGATATATTTCATTGTTCTTCATAGCAATGCGTGGTCTCGATCTAAAAAAAACACGATATCTTCATTAAATACGTTTTAATTTCTAATTATAATAAGTAATAAAGTGGTAGTTGATAGTAACGCTCATAACCACATTCTATAATCAACGCATTCATGCTTATTTTAGATAGCACTAACTTAATCATAAATAACTGGTGCCCGTAACTAGACGTGCGATGTCAGCCAGGAATAGCAAAGGAATAACATTTTATTAATAGGTAAGCATAGTCATTTAAACCATGTTAGATATGTTTTATCTTTAAGTAATAAATGAGCATGCAGTCTTATTAATGGTAAGTTGTCACTGCCGCCCATGGACGCCTGTAACCCCAGATAAGATCTTCTTCCTGCCTGAGGCTAGTCACAGATGCGATGCTTGACGACTTTCGTGGTGTAGTGGTTACCAAACCAGTCTGCTGCACCTGATTTGATTCCGGGCCAGACAAAAATCTGAATGATGTATTTAGATTTCTGTTTTGAGTCTGGGTGTTTGTGTATTCGTCTTTGTGTGTCATGGCACCCACGACACAGGAGATAATCCTACTGTGGGGCTTAGTGTGAAAAGCGTCTACATAAATGCTATCCTTGAGGATTAAGTGGGAAAACCTCGGATAAGCGTTACGACACCCTTCAAACCAGAACACAGTAGCGCGTGAAACTGCTGTAATAAGGCCGAATAGTATTAACATAGGTAATGGAAAAACTAAAGTTTCTGCGCTACACTGATGCTTTAAAGGAGAAATTTGTATGAAAGTGATGTTATACGTGTATATTTTATAGTTTATTAAAATGAACATAAGCACTACTAATGATTTAGCATTTGCATGCATTTTCTCGATCGTACGTTCAATTCAATCTTATTACTATGACGCTGTCTGTTCGTATTTCAGAGAAATCTATCTCTTATACAGTAGGTACCTAACAGATAAACTCTTGGAATTCTTGAAATTTTCATGTTCTTCAAACAATTTCGTGTAGGTACTCCTATAGCTGTTCTAATACATATCTTACCTATTGATAATGAAAGTTGAAATGTTCGTGAAACCAGGAACCCTCCATGTGTGGGTTCGACTCACACTAGGCCAATTTTATTTACTACTAGTTAAACATGGCTATTAGATCTTAGATAAATCTTCTTAATGAACGCAGGTAACATTTTACACAGAGAGGCTAAGCACCTCATAAAATATAAAGACACAACCATCAATTGACTAGAAAGTTACATTAAAAGGTAACTAACCTAACCTAACCTTACCTAATAAGTACCTACTAATGCGTTACATAACTCCACCACCCTATTCTGATCACTGTGTAGACAAACAATCACGAACCTCACAAGTGAACTCTGGTTCAGTGAAACGTTGTCAATGTCGGCAATGTCGTAACTTGAACGTTGCGCATTTATTTGCAACACTTTAAGATCTAGTGTATTATCGTTGTAAGAACTCACTATTTTCTCACAGTCTACGACTGACATCACAGTGTCATGTAAGTGAAATAGTGGATTAAAGTGAAAGTGTTTATGGTGCAGATATCAGTAAAGTTGGATCTGCTTTACAGATTTATTTGCTGTGAGTATAAACTATTAGTTATTTATTTAGTCACTATTTTTCTCTTAGAAAAAGGTAGAGTGAGATGATTTATTTACTTAGTTTTGTTTGAAAATATTACTATACTATAATGTGTTAACGTTAATATACCCGCCGTACAAGTAGTAGGTATATTGCATTCTTGTATTTCTTGGTATATAAAGTTATTTGAAGATTTACCTATTAAGGCGTTTAAAATATCTATGCACTTATAATTAAAGATAAAGAAGGATTTAAAATTGGCGCACTCCCCGTCATGTTAATCGATTAATCGTTAAAGTGTGACCGTTGGTGTGATAGATTATTTAAATGATTATTATTTCTCGTAAGACTATCTAAAACCCGCGACTCCGTACGCGCAAATCATATTTAACACGAGGGAATATCCATCGACATTGGACTTGGGCGAAGCCAGGGCAGATCGTAAAGTATTCATCTGTAAACATTCTTTTTGAGTCACTCCGTCTATTGATGAAAATCGAATTAAAATTCGTTATGTAGGTTGAAAGCCTAAAGATGGCGAAAAGCGATTTGATTTTAAACTAGGTACCTATGTAGAGATCATGGTCTATTGAGAATTAGGTATGTGTGACAAGTATCTGATATAAACAACTCCAAACATATTTTTTGATAAGTAGGTACATTAAAATCTCAGGCGAGCACTTTAGTCTACCAGGTAGGTTTTTCAAGGTAACCACACAATAATGTAGGCAATTTTTGTTTATTTATAAACCTTCAGAAGTTGTTACAAGGCAGGTCGGTTTATGATAGAAGATATTAAAAGAGTTTTCCTCCAGTATCAATTAAATAAACGATTATGTAAGTGTAGGTACCTGATAGATTGTCTCTGTAGTTCCGGGACCAGAATAGGGCTACGTATCTCCTGCCTATCAGAGCCTCTAAGAGATGTCTGAAAGGGGACTTTCGGAGTTGCGGGCGGATAGAGCGGGAGCTCTTATCGTCTACCCAGCTACCCCGGGAAACGGCGGAATGTGTGGTCGCATACCGTCGTGCATCTGACGGTTCGGTGAGAGTAGCGCTCGCCCGATGCAGAGCCCGATGGGGCAACGCGTTTAGAGGACTCCGGATGGCTTTCCATGCTGAGATCACGGAGTCCTCTTCGCAATGCCGAGGAAGGTTTTACCTTTTTAAGGTTTCCCCCTGATCAACAAAATTCTTTGACTGAAATAGAATTGAATTGAAATTATTCTTATTACACATAACAAATGACCATAGTAAGTAGATACCTACTATTTGTAAGAAATAAATTATCTATTGTTTTCAGATGTTACCTCAAATAGTGCATTGGACAATGAATAATAAACTGCTCCTATTTTTCATGGCAACGACATTTTGCCTCATGGTATCAAATGTCGCACTCGCTGTTCAAAAGCAAAACCTTAAAAAACAGATCGAAAACCAAAAAACCATGATGAAAGTTAGTGTAGCTGATAAAAATTTGCAACAAAATACTAATAATGAGGTAAGTGACATAAAATATTTAATTTAGGGTACTAATTTATGATGGCGCCAATTTACTTCGCTTCAGTAATACCTATATACGACTAGGTAATTGAATCTAAATATGTAGTATAAATATGTAGTAAAGACTAAATTTTACTTCAAGATATGGATTATTAATCCTTTTACATCCTCCTACTAATTCTTTTTGGTTTCGGGCGATTTAAAAACGCCACACAGAGAAAATAATCCTTAAAAATACAAATTTCTATTATTAGCATATTCTTAGTCCTTCCAACATATTTTTGCAACTATATTCTTACGATAAACAGACAAACAATTTTCATTTTTATTATATTTATTGATGAGATTAGACTACATGGCCGTTCTAGGTGGTTCCCCTGCGATCTTGCTATTAACCCTGGTTTTATTGTGCACAAGAGCATTTAATTGTGATAAGGTCAAGTACCTATCTACTCAGATAACATTCACTCATTGTAATATAAACAAGTACCTACCTACCTACATACTACTTATCACTATTATCTTATTTACGATTTCTCTAACATCAATGCAATTTTGTTGTTAGACCGGTCAGGTGCAAGTGTGATTGCTGACAAGGTAGATATTATATTTTAGTACCTACCCAGGACTATATGAAGTTGATTATGAAGTCCATAGGTGACAGTGGCTTATGTCTTTACTGACATACCTACTTTATTTAACATACCTACTCACATAGCCGGATTAACCATAAGGCAAAGTAGGCAATTGCCTAGGGGCCCACGTCCAAAAGGGGCCCATACACGAAAAAAAACGCAAATTTCAAACAAAAAAATAATTATCCAAATCAGTCCATGGCGGAGAAATCGATTGACATCCATAAAAAATACGGCTGAATTAAGAAACTCCTCCATTTTTTGAAGTCGGTTAAAAAGGCAAAGGGCCCTGAGTATCGACCTGCCTAGAGCCTCTTACAGGGTTAATCCGGCTCTGCCTACTCATATTCACATTGCATTTGCATGGGAGAGTTAATGAATGGTCGCGTAACTTACTTTCCTTGGCAATGCGTTTGGAAGGGGTTTTCTCACGATTGCATTTCTGACATTAACATTATAAACATTTTCTTATGTGAGGTATGTATCTACATAATTATTTTTTGCATTTTCAGCCTAATTACTATCGGCTCCCTAGAAATATTAAACCGATGAATTATAAGCTCCATTTGGAGCCGAATATATCTAACAAGACCTTTACAGGGTCTGTTCATATATTTATGAAAGTACTTGCTCCTACCAAAACCATAACTTTACATTCGAAGAATTTGACAATACGTTCAACCAGTTTGATAAATACAAGTAACCAAACCATAGATGTGTTATTTACAAATCTATCGAATTCAGATGGTAGAGAACTATTGCAAGTAAACTTAAAAGATGAAATTCCTACGATGGATTACATTTTCCATATAATGTTTACTGGGAGACTGGACAAAGGAATCATTGGATTTTACGCAAGCAAGATGCATAATGGAGAGTAAGTATGGAATACCTATATTATATTTTTACTATTTTAAGCATATTTCAAGTTATTAACACTCTCCATTCAGATGACCGAAATAATGATATGAAAATATTTATTACTTAAATATTATTTAAATGAAATCATGGTCTTTTATGTTGTATTTTTGGTTACAAATATTAAGAAAATAGAGCCAGCGCAGCGTTGATGTTGTCCAATAGGAATTAGAGTTGGACCACTTGTTATAATTATTAAACTTTCAAAACAACTTCTTTGTTTTGCCGGAAACACGGGAGGAGCCGTATTATTCTATGATGTTATTTTTCTCAACTTGTATGATAGGTGGTATAAATGGTAGGATTTCTTTGATGCGTTTGATAACGTGCCTGTGTACAATAATGTGAAAGGTGACTTTACATTAATTCCATGACTCCATAATAAAGTCCTAGTAAACTCCCTGCTATTTATTGGACCTAACTCATAGTCTTCCATGTCAGACATTTAAATATAAAAAATAAAGATAAAAATGAAAATTGGCTATAAAAGACTTGAATCCATGGCTACAAACATATTAAAATACTACTAAATGTCAGATCAAAATGATTGACAATTTTGACAAATGACGGAGCTGAACTGGATTGTCAAAAAATCGATAAACAAAACATTTCTGTAATTTCATTGCTTTTTCTTTGGTTATAAATTAAAATTCTGTGTTTATTCCGTTCTGTTTCGTAATGTAATTAACGGATAATATTAGAAATCTATGTTATTCAAGAGTTTGTACTTTCGATGTGTGAGGAGTACGATCGTTAATTTTTGCCGGTATCAATCTCGTGACTCTACTATGAAGCCTGCTAGCGCTAATAAGAAGCAGTGGGGTAAACTCTCTCCACTAGTTCGTCCCTTGCATTATAAGTTAACATTAACCCCTGATTTGGAGACAGGGCTTTTTAAAGGGACCGTGAAAATCATAGTGACAGTAAACAAACAGCATACGCACACACTGAGTGTTCATACAAAATTCTTAGACATACGGGACGTGAAAGTGTTTAAGGAAAATAAAAAAATGCATATCATACGATATTCTGAAGTGAAACCGTTAGAGCAACTTTTGATAGAATTTGAGAACCCCTTGCATCTCGGTACCTATCAGGTAAACATCGAGTTTAATGGCGACATGACGCGAAATATTGTTGGATTGTACCTCTCCCGTTTGAAGAATGGAGGGTAAATATATTTATAGTAATGTAAAAACGTTCTAAGCTAATCCCTATAAATCATAAGTTAGTTATAAATCTATCATAGCTGCCAATAGAGCCAAACATGACGTCATTGATGGCTAAATTGAAAAGTGGTAGGTATAGACAAAGCTTAAAAGCAAAAGCCTAAAAGTATTTGATAGGCTAATTATGATAAAACCAAAACCACATGCCTACAATAAAAAAAACTCCATTTCTAAAAATTGGCAATTGAAGAAATGAATTAAAAATAAAACAGATTTTAATACTAACTTGTAAGATAATTTTAATTTTATATTTCTTTCTAGTACCATGGTGGCAAGCAAGTTCCAACCAACATATGCCCGACAAGCTTTTCCCTGTTTTGACGAGCCTGACTTCAAAGCGACGTATGATATATCTTTGGTGAAGCCTCCATCATATGTGGCACTCTCCAACATGAATGTAAGATCACTTGTAACCTAAAGGTAAAATGTATGTTTGTGCTGTTGTTATCATAGAATCAATTTCACAACTATTTACTAAGTTTTTCTAGGTTGATGCACAAATCTATACAATTAAGTAATAATAAAATTGAAGTGTCTGTTTGTGATTTCAAAATAACAACTTTTAACTCATTGCATATGAAAGTATATGTGATACTTACCTGTAACAAAAATGCAATTAATTTTTTTCTAGTTAAGCTAATCTTCTAAACGGCTGGATCGATTTTGACGGGACTTTCACAGGAAGATGATTGAAGGTCTAAGGCGTGTAACATAGGCTACTTTAATTTGAATTGAAAAAAACATTAAAGCACTCTACACGCGCAAGTGAGCCCCCTCGTGGGTTAGTAGGATTTCAGTTATGTTTAAATATGTATTACTTTTCACTTTTTAAACTCGGGTCAAACTGCGGGGATCAGCTAGTTAAACATTATGTTTTGAGCAGTGTTGATACAGTGTTCTCCTTTGAAGGATGTAATTAAGGAGTCATTATTATCTGAGACCTTAGTTCTTAGTGGTAGCAACACATTTGTCCAACCTTAGATAGGACTTTTGTATGGTGTTGATTACGTCTGTAATTGACGTATATAATCGTCTGAAGGACGAAAGAAGGAAGGGAGTCCTTGAATAGTAGTTGCCACTCGCCATCAAGTGGAATGTATATGCATCTTTCACATTTATACCTTTCATATTATACTTTCAATTTTCAATGCGAAAAATATTGTTCACTTGTGTTTTTACAAAACACTTGTACAACTTACTTTTACTTATTTTTAATAATACCGATATCTTTCAGGAAATTTCCAAAACTGTTGACAGCAAAACCAAAATGGAAACGGTCAACTTTGCTACCAGTGTTCCAATGTCTACGTACTTAGTATGTTTTGTCATCTGTAAGTTTGACTACAAGGAAACAGACATATTTGCTAGCGGTATTGGCAGGAACTTCAAATTAAGATCATTCGCCCAGAAAGATCAGACTCACAAAATAGACTTTGCTCAAGATATTGGGAAAAGAGTCACTGAATTTTATATTAAGTACTATGAAGTGCCTTTCCCGTTACCAAAATTGGGTAAGTATTAACCAATTATGATACAATTATTAAGTAACAAGACATATGAATAAATGAAATAATTCAAAAGAAATTATCACGGTTGCAATATCAGAGAAAGAATATACATAATTATATTGGATAGGGAATTAACATACTTTTTCAGTACACCCATACCTTTATTACGTTTAATGAAACATTCTGTGTTTACGTTTGACCCCATACATCCACATGCAGAGGCTCCTAGTGGCCTGTTTAGGCACAAAAATTTTACTTGCGGAAAACGAGGTTGTATCAAGTAAACGTAACAAACTCGTACAAAGGATTCAGAATAAGTTACTCATATTCAGGATTTTACTAAATATTGTGCACAGAATCTTACATGGTGATCATCATGGCTTCTTGTGATTCTTAAAAAAATGTTTTATTAAAATATCTAATAACCTTTTTAACCGATAGTTGTTATAACTAATCATAGCATCCTAAATAACCTCTCCTATCAAGGTTTTATAAGTGGTTTTCTCTGTACATAATTTTAGCAGAATGATTATAGAGTGAAATAATAAGATGTAAAATTTATTTCAGATATGATAGCAATCCCAGATTATGTATCGGGTGCCACAGAGCATTGGGGTCTTATAACATACAGGGAAACATCATTCCTGGTTGATAATGAAACTGCTTCTTCAAAAAACAAAATTAGTGTTGCCAACACCATAGCTCATGAATTGGCTCATATGTGGTTTGGAAACTTAGGTGGGTACAAGTAGCTATTCGATTATTTGTTACGCACTCATAATCTTACTAGTCTTACTAATATTATAAAGTTGAAAGTTTGTGAGGACGGATGGATGTTTGTTACTCTATGACTTAAGAATGGCTGAATGGATCTATTTGAAGTTTGGCGCAGACATAGACAGTAGTCTGGAATAACATATAAGCTACTTTTTATCCCGGGAAAATGTGCAGTTCCCGTGGGATACATTTATTTTGTTTTATCGTCGTGTCAATCTCGCGAAATGTTTATTGGTTTACTTTTCAAACGCTGGTGAAACCACGGGTATTATCTAGAGATGTATATCTTGATACCTATTCTTTGTTTTGAAGTTTGTTTTTGGCATAATATTTGAATTTTTTGTATGTTTTCAGTGACAATGAAATGGTGGGATGAGGTGTGGCTTAATGAAGGATTTGCATCGTACATGCAAGTGAAGTCTTTGAACGCTATTGAACCGTCATGGTCCATGGTAATAATATTTATATTACTATTTTAAGTTATTATTGAAGAAACAATTAAATACAATAGTAGTAGCTTGAAGGGTAATGTAGTAATGGAGAGATATTTGGTTAATACTTCCTGAATAAATCCTTCACAATGATAATGACGACCTGCTTGGTGGAATGGTTACCATACCGGTCCAACGCGCAATGGCTCCCCGAGTTCGATTACCAGCCAGTCAGACATCTAAATGATGAATTTAGATTTCTGTTCTGCGTCTGGGTGTTTCTGTATTCGGGTAAGTGTGCGTCTGTAACACTCACGAAACAGGAAAAAATCCAGCTGTGGAGATATGACTGTAGAAAGCCGAAAAAAAAGTAACGCACCTGTTGCCACGCTCCGGTAGAACTCGGGTAATCCTATCTGAAATTATTTAAACATCCATGAATGATAATAAACACTAAAGCCACATATCATCAGATGGACTGCATCCTCATTTGTTGCTGCTATATTAAAAAAAAAAACAACATCAATCAACATACTTTTTATGGCCCATATTATTGTAGAAACTAAGTTCTCTTTTAATTATAACATTTTTTTACTTTCAGTTGGACCAATTTCTTACAAAAACAATGCACCCAGTTTTAGTAACGGATGCTAAGCTATCCAGTCACCCAATTCTACAGAATGTAGAGACGCCCGATCAGATAACAGCGATTTTTGACGCCATATCCTATAACAAGGTAAGTTTAATCTTTATTTTATTCACTTTGCTACCTCGCTATTTCAGTGTAATAAATGATATTTTGTATGAATTTTTCTATCTTGTAATGTAGACCTACTGAAATCTAGGTGCCTACTCTGTACGCAAGATACAAACATTTGATATGTTAAAAATATAGGTTAAAAATATTTTAAATGATTTATTTATATTTAATATTTTAATTGATATTATTAAAATTTTGATTGGCTACAAAGGTCAGCCGAGCTCTAGTGACAGGGTTCCATTAGGATTCTTTGATGTAGAACTCCATAGACTAAAAACATAAATTTTTTACAGGGCGCTTCGGTGTTAAGAATGTTGGAAGGCATGCTCGGTGAAGAGTCATTCCGTCGGTCCATATCGGACTATTTGAAAAAGTATGAGTATGGTAATACTGTGACACGAGATCTACTGTTATTCTGCATGGACCCGTATTTCAAAAAAGATAACCCAATTTATATAAACATTTCGTAAGTATCTCTATACATTATAGTACAACATATATTTTAATTTGGTTTTTTCAAGGGATTTATACGCGCCATGGGAAAGAAAATATGTACTGTGATGAGAAAGTATGGAAGCGGTTACGCTCAGGGTTAAGTTACAATAGTACAATTTTATTTAAATTATTACCGACATTGAATAAGCATTTAACTTTGTGATATTATTTTTGGTTTGAAATTGTTTAGTTTCCTAATCGAGACTTCATAGCTTTAACTAAAGAAAATCTGTCTATTTTGTAGTTTGAGTCAGGCTGCAAAGTAAGTTGTATAACTTTGTTTTTTTTTTGTTATTAATTAGTGTCAAAAACAATGATTGTGTTTTTAGATACATCATAGAGACATGGACCAGACAAATGGGTTACCCTGTGGTGACAGTCACACCCACGGATGACGGTACCTATGTGTTGACGCAGGCACGATTTCTGCTGGATTCAGAAGCTGTCTATGAAAATGATTCGGAGTTTAAGTATGTAATGTACACTTTCTATGATAAAATTATACAAAATAATAAGCTGACCCGGCGAATGATCTGCATTAGAATCAATAAATAAAAGAGTAGAATGTATAGATAGAAGATTTGATATGGTTATGGTCACGCAATATGCCGGATCCAATGTAAGCATTCCAAAATCAACAACTAAATAAATTAAACATACTACTACATAAATTAAAAATTAATTTAATAAAACATTTTTCAGTAGCCCAAATTGTGAATCTAAACCATTCTTAAATCCCCTTGAACACACACAATAAATTTCATCAAAATCGGTCCAGTTACTTAGGAGGAGTTAAATTACATACACATGTACACAAGAAATATAAATTATATATATTAACAAGATTTTAAAATTCACTATTACAAGTCTATATATAAACATATATGTATTAATACTTTCTTACATTATGACATTTAGATATAATTACTCATTTAAAGCAAGGATTTAAGAATAAAATTAATCTTATTTGTATGTTTTTAGTTACCGCTGGTTTATACCAATAACCTACAAAACAAACAGAGGAATGAATAAGAAGATTTTGTGGTTCCCAGATGTGTATGACGATGGTACGAATTATATTTACATTAATAAACTCATAACCCCTTTATCAACGTTGTAGAAAGAGACTTGTGCCCAGCAATGGGACATAATAATGTAAAAAAATGTATTAATTTCTTTGAAAAGACAATACATTTTTATCTTAATTATTTTATAACAATTAATGTTAAGTTATTGTTATCAATGATATATTTTTTTAGTGAATATTACATTGGGGCAAGGAGAACATTTAATTAAAGTAAACAACAACCAAGTCGGATTCTACAGAGTGAACTATCCTGAACAAATGTGGAGAAATTTGATGGAGCTTCTCAAAGCCAAGTCTGATAAGGTATAACTTTCATAAGATTCTAAATAGAAGACATACCTATAGCTTCATTTGTTGTTAATTGTAACCGATTTAATTAAATTTGAAATGTGCTTCGGTGCTCTAAGAGCAAGCTTATTGCTATCGTTGTATAGCAGTTATTAAGCCTATTTGGAGGCTATAGGGATAATCTAAAAACACCCCACAGATGTTAGTTTTTTGTACAATCGGCAATGGAGTATCATGGTACAGTATGGTCCATGCTCACTTTAGTACAGATTTTTACACAGCCATAAAGAACAACTCAGTCACTTCTTGTAGTGTGTCTAAAAGATTTAGCCATTTCCACATTTATTTTTGACTTCAGAAGTTGTTTAGTCCATGAACGGCAGTGACCACTTATCATCAGGTGTGCTGCAAGCTCGTTTGCTACTTGAATTTAATAAAAAAGAATATATATGTAAATTTCCACTATTTCAGCTAACAATATCAGACAGAGCTCATCTACTGGACGACGTTTTCGCGTTGGCTGAAGCCCGCCTGGTCTCCTACAGCATAGCACTAGATCTCACGTCATACCTCACTGTGGAAAGGGACTATGTACCGTGGGATACGGCCGGCACGATATTCCACAAGTTGTCGGACAGACTGTTTAACTCCAAGGCACATGATGACTTACAGGTAACTCTCTCTCTCTCTCTTTCTCACCCGCTCTTTGTCACTCCTTTCTCTCTCTCTTTTCACCTTCTTTCTTTTCTCCTACTTTCTCTCTCTTTTCTCCTTCTGTCTCTCGTCAGCCCATATTAGTTCAACTAGTACTCTGACTCCAATTACTTCCCAGCTGTATTGTATTGTATATTTTATATTATTGTATATTTTTCTTCACAGATATATGTCCAACGTTTAATAAAACCGCTGTATTTGGAGCAAACCTGGGAGAAGACAAATTTGACCGTGATTGAAGGGTATACTTTATTCCTTACTGATTATAATAACTGAATATCATTTGTTACTGAATATAATAATAAATATTAAATTTATTACCACATATTAATATGCATGACTTCTTGTATGTATTAAACATGCAGTTAATCTGATGGTAAGTTGCCACTGCCTCCCATGGACATCTACAATAATTCTGTGGAGTTGGAATGCGCCTTGGATAAGTATGTCTCCTTTACCGTATCCTTCATACCAGAACACGTTCAATACTTTTCTCTGGTAAACGAATCTCAACCTTCGGTAGATGAGAAATCAGTTCCACTACGTCTCTCTTTAACTGTTTTATAACTGGTAATACTTTATATTTTAGACTTCTGAGAACGAGGATCTTATCATTGGCAGTAGGATTCGAGCTACCAGAAGCGACGGAAAAAGTAAGGAGTCTATTCCTGCAATGGCTCAATGCTCGGAGCGCAGGTGAAGATTTTAAGATTGAGCCAGATTTACGTGACTTCGTTTATTATCATGGTACGTGTACATAAATATACAGCTATTACAATTTGTATTATTTCAAACTTGACATTTAAATACCGGTCTGACACGCATTGACATCCCGGGTTCGTTTCCCGGCCAGACAGATATCGGAATGATGAATTTAGATTTCTTGGGTCTGGGTGTTTGCGTAATAATATATGTTACACCATGGCACTGAAAACACAGGAGAAAATCCTAGTGTGTAGTGTTTAAAAAAACAGTTCACTACTTGGTATAAAACAAAGTTGCTTTCCGCAGTCTGTCCCTGTGTATGCTTAGATCTTTAAAACGCAATGGAATTTGATGCGGTTTTTTTTAATAGAAAGAGGAAGGTTTATATGTAAATTAACGCATGCGAAGCTGCGGGCAAAAGCTACTTATCTATATATCTTAGGCAATGAAAATTATATTAACATACATTATACAATAATAATGAGGATGGTCATGGAATGGCCAATTTTATTATTTGTTGATTATAGAAGTGAATGCAATTCCCATTACATTAAATGAAATATTTATGAACATACTATTTTTTAATAAGCTTTTATTTAATTTTCATAATTTTATAATAAGTCTGTTAATCATAATAACGTTAATAATCTAACTTTATAAAAACTTTTCTGTATAAATTAATTTAATAATATGTTTTTTTTTGTCTATTATAGGAATGAAAGAGGCTACCGAGGCAGATTGGGAAAAGCTATGGAACATATACTTAGCAGAGGAAGACGTGCAAGAACAATCCAAGATAAGAAACGCACTTTCCGCACCAAGAAACGTTGATATTTTGAAAAGGTAATTTCATTACATCATTGATTGTGTCCTGTGGTGTTGGTCTTGAAAAACACCATTCCATTTCTTTCTCTGGGTGTCTTAGAAGGCAACGAAGGGGCATAATTCAGGAGATAAAAGGTGGTAGAACTCCATGTAGTTCGACTCCGGCGGCACCACCGCCACACCTATTTCTGCCTTATAATGGCTGT
>DWPV01001021.1:0-22935 GCA_018251915.1 Urbanus proteus proteus | reverse complement strand
AAGTTATTTTGCTTTAATTCAACAAAATAATTTAATGCTCCGCTATAAATAACAGAACTTATAATTATGTAAACTTACTATCAAATTATTACGGTCGTGAATGAAAGGAACCATTAATACCAGTAGACTGTATATCTACAGCAATAATTTTACGTTTCTGAAATAAAAAAAAACAACAAGACGCATCCGTGTGTAAAGTGAATTTGATAATAACATTGTCAATATTTGATTGATATCTCGAGGCCGCTGACATTGTGTGTTTAGCAGTGGTAATGTATGTGTTGTATGTAAGGTGAATGCACGATACGTGGACATGGGTATGTTGCGTAAGCTTCGAATCGGCCACCAAATTATAGGCTGTGTTATAGGTATGCAGTATGCACAGATGGCGGTTATTTTTCGGTTTATTTAATTGTTCAGACGTACGGGCGGCTCGGTTAAAGGAAATGTACTGTTGTTATAAAGTATATCGGTTTAGAAATTGTATCAGAAAATGTACCTATTGAATTTTTGAATTGTTGATTGGAAAGAAAGATGTCGCCTAATATCGTATATTATATTTGTTCGGATTTGGAATTTAATTTAATTAAAATTGTTTTAATTAAATTAACTTTATAATGAAGTAATCGTTACCATTGGTTACTTATCCCGAAAACATAATTTGTTACTACATCAAAAATTCAGTACATCGATTTAATAAACGGATATATCTATAAAATATATATTCATATGAAAATACTTTGCCACCAGACGGTCAGGTCGCAGTCGGTCCCATTGCATTGACCCCAATTAACTAGAAGTATTAATTACTTTCTTTGTTCAAAGTGTTCAAACGTTTACCGTTTCGTCACAGTTATATAAACTGCATTAACAATAATACACAATTATATGATTATAATTTTATTATCTGTATCTACTTCAAATATTTTTTTTTATTAATTCTGTAGTAAATATTTTAATGAATGAAGTCAATAAAGTAAACGGTTGAATATTATGCATTTCTACCGTAATTGGTCAGTGCCGTCAAAAAGTAATTAACAGAAAGCTACCAATTACAAAGTGATGTTAATTGATTATGCAAAGCTTAAGTTGGGTCGCTTAATTTTATTTTATTAAGTAAGACTTATAAACTGTCCTTTAACGCTACAAAGGTTAATTATTGCAGTAGCAAAACAAGGCAGAAACAACTAATGCCGCCATACGCCCGTAATTTATGTTAAACTATGAATTAATATTCTTACTTTACTTTTACTCTCCAGGGCGCCAGATTACACCAAGGGAGTATTTCAAACTCTGGGATTCAAAGAATTTCACGAATATCTGATACTAGCTGAAGAAGAACGAAACAGCGATGAGGGAAAGAAACTCTTACAACAGGGAATTTGCAACATGAAAATGGCTACCCGGCGGTACGCGAGGCGGCAAAACAAAATGGTTCGCGCTCGATTTTTGGAACATCCAATGCGAGAAGTAAGTAAATTAAAGTTATATGTACCTACCTATTTATGTATGTATCGGTGATTATTTTTAAAATTTAAATAAACTTCGTATAATAGCGTAACAATGTTGATATGTAATTTGTGTACATTTTTTTAAGTAAGGAATAAACATACATTTAATAATAGTGTTATTTAAAATTTCGGATTATAAGAATGATAAATACATAACTATTTATTGAAATTGCCCAGTTTATAAGTTATTATAGATTATATAATACATATAAAATAGTTTGTAAATAAAATAGACTTATCATTTAATATTATGTTCATGTCGAAATCATAAGGTAATAAGTTCTTAGAAAATAACGCCATCTAGTGTTTAGTAGCAATAACTATTTTGATACAATTCAAGTAACGTTATTCTACGACTGCCATCTAGCGTCGAATAGTAAACCAAATTTATAACAACTTTCTCAATAGATGTCACTTTTGTTTCAGATGCCTCCTATTTTTGAATTAGATACGACGGAACTATCAAAATGGGATGAAAAAGTGAAAAATAAAGCTATAGATATTATTGAAAGTTTTCTGAACAAAACACCATGTCCATTTGAGCCTATTAAACCACAAGTTGATACTGAAATGAAGAAAATCGACAGTCACTCTTCAAATTATTGTGAAGTATGTGAAAGGTTAATAATAGGGGATAAGGAATTTGGTATACACATGTCATCCCACCGCCATTTACGAGCATTGAAAAAGAAAAATAAACTTGCCAAGGAAGCCGCTAAAAAAGAAAATGAAACAAAAAGCACAAAAAGTAATGAGCCACAATCAGAATTGAGTAATTGTTAAGTTGCAGATCTATATAGGAACTAATTCTTCAAAGAACTGTTGTTTTTCCTTATAATACAAGATTGGCAATCCCTTCCCTTAGAACATAATGAGACTACTCTACTGTGTTATATCTACTTAAGGTTGTAATTTAGTTTTAAGTTTTGAAGTTGCATACAAAATGTGTTGATCTTTAATTAAATAAAAAATAAGTTCAAACTAAACAATCTTTTATTATTCCTACAATATTTACAAATTAAAGGTATAACTGGGATTCGCCAGCTGGTTCTTCAGATAAATTATCACTGCTCTTCTTTTTTGGAGCTCTGTAGTCATAGTTTTCAAATTCAGGGTATTTTTGTATAATTTCATTATAAGCCTCACATATTCTACTAAATTCTGAGTTGGCGATCTGGAAAGGCCTCGTAACAGGATCTATTTCAGCCATCTTGTACATTCTCAGAGCCATTTCCTCTCGAACTTCTTCCGGGAATAGTGTCTGCGCTCCTCTAATGGAATACTTTTGTCTCATTGAAAATATTTGTCTAACAACTTTTTCAACCAACTTGAAAGGAAGCTTAATGATTGGGCGCTTTAGGGGTGTGAGTGTGACCACGCCAACATCCACATCAGGCTTGGGAAGGAATGCTGCCCCCGGTATATCAAATTTGTAGTTAACATTACACCAATTCTGACACATGACTGAGAGCCGACACCTTTGGTGGTGTGATATGTGAGCCGCCATTCTCTCCGCTACTTCCTTCTGAAAGGTTAATGTCATTCTGGTTCTACCAAATGACCAGGGGCCATCTTGCGTTGATATCATTTCTAACCAGCGGATAATTAGTATTGTTGAGACACTGAACGGCAGGTTGCCTATTAAGTTTATAGGTGGAGGCGACTCAAACCAGTCCACTTTGGTGTCGGGAGGAATATACTGTGCAATATTAGTCTTCAATATATCACCCATAATTATATCTACATCTAGTTTATCTTTGCAAGCATCAGCTACGAGTTCTAAAGTTGGTATAAATCGCTTATCTTTTTCGATGAGTATGAGTTTTCTCGGTGCTTGTTGTATTATGGAGCGAGTGATGCCGCCGGGCCCCGGCCCCACTTCACACACGACGTGATTCTGTATATTGCCAGCGGCGCGCACTATTTTGTCGATAAGCCTCGGTTCCATGAGAAAGTTTTGCGACAGTTCCTTGAGAGCGCGTAGCTTGTACAACCTAATAACATCTTTAATACTCGGTAATGGAGGCAACCTTATATGTAAAGCTTTCGCTGCGGCAGACATAATTAATTTTGTATCTTCGCCGGCTCCTCGAAATCGTCTAGGAACGTCTCTTGCTTTACAGCGAATATGGAGTATAGGTAAATACCCACTACTCCGGCTCCGATGGACAAACCAGTGATCCTGTTCCTCCTACCTATTTGCTGCAGTTTTAGCACTCTTTCGCGGTTCTTTTGCTCTATTATCTTCATGTAATCCAGTTCTGCTTGTTTTAACACTGGATCCTTACTACCTGGAGCAATTTTTGGTTTAAAATTAGAGTCTCCCATTACGAGATTATTTTTTTCTCCAATTTAACCTCAAATCAAATCTCTATTGGAAAATGTCAAATAAGCACAGACATACTATATACCACAGATAAAAAGACACAATAATTGCTTTTGAAACATAGACAATGATGAATGAGTGAACGAAAACTTCTAAAGGTAATTACACATGTAACGTACAGATGCTCAATATTTATACAGATAGTATATACAAAAACAGAAATAATTACGTAGAGAAGTGTTGTTAATCTGTTGTGACCATTAACATAACTTCTATTAACGTAACTTCTTACAAGATTTTGTCCAATAATCAAATAAATTCTGTATTCTGATGATGCTGTAGGGATATTGCCAGCCTAAACTAGTGTTTGCCATAGGTACTTATGTTAATAAGTTTACTGAATATTATTACATAGGTAATAAATAAGTTTAGGTACTGTGCAAGAGCTTAAAATAACCCCAAGGATCCTTATACATATTAGTTTTTAAATTGATTTACCTTCTACAAATATTTCTGTATTCTGAATTTGGATTAATTCATTATTTGATATAATCCATCCGATTTCTTATTAGACTAACTATAAGTCGGAATTAAATACACTCCTATTGGCTAATTTGGTCAATTTTATTATTTGTAAAAAGGAAGTATCAGTGTGTTTATAAATTCATCGTCACCTCGTTGCAAACAAACAAAAACAGCTGTTCGAATCGTGACGTTTCTGATGGATCAACACGAGAAAAGCCATGCGCACGACTGTCCTTATCTAAACAAAACTTCTCTTTCACACTAACGGAGCAGCACCTCGGATGAACAAAAGCAAAGAAACTAAAGGCGAGTCAGCGGAGTCAGCCGACTGCCGAGTCGCTTGCTATTCGGTATTCGCTAGTGTTGCTGTCGGTCGGGTGTCCGTCAGTTCAGTTGTCAATTACCGTCTTACGTTGTAGACGTATTCGCTTCGTGTGTCAGTGCGATTCGAAGTTTGTTGTGTATTTGTGTTATAAATTATGCCTTTCATTTCGAAAGATTGGCGATCACCCGGAGAAGAATGGGTTAAGACTCAAGAGGGTTGGGAAAAGAAGAAGGTGCTCGAATGCACCGCACAAAGGTAAGTTATTGCAAAACAAACAGATCCTTTGTTCGATTTTAGTTGAGCGCTTACAGCACTAACAGTTTTAGCGATACATAACATTACTATTAGATACTTCACGCTATAATGCTTATTTTTAATTTTATATAATAATATTGCAAGTGTGTGATTGTGCAATTAGATTGTTGTTGTTTTGCATTGCAGATATCCCGTTATCTCTAACTATAATAACAGTGACGATAATCAACAGAAGTCTTGGTAAGTGCTTTATACAGATTTATTCACACATGTAAAGAGATCAGCTGATTCTGTTTTCATTGTGTAAGCTATCGATTT
This sequence comes from Urbanus proteus proteus, assembly GCA_018251915.1. Taxonomy (NCBI): domain Eukaryota; kingdom Metazoa; phylum Arthropoda; class Insecta; order Lepidoptera; family Hesperiidae; genus Urbanus; species Urbanus proteus. The sequence continues at coordinate 17,675 of DWPV01001021.1, read as the reverse complement.
TCTTGCGTGTGTGAGGCAGTCCTTCGCCTGGTTTGCGTAGTAGATGCATTGTCTAAGTAGGTAAGGGCCACACATCTAAACGTTGCCAATAATTCCTAACATACTCATAATGTCAGATCAAAAGGCTGTATAAATAGGGACATGTACGTGCTTTTTCATTTATCAGATTAAAAAAAGAACGACGAAAACGAAGATTCTTTGATTTGTATCGGTAAAATTATAAAATCTGTAAATAAAATTATCTGGTCTGAAGCAAAAAATTTAAAGGCCGTGTGAATCGATTAAAATGTAATAGGTAAATAACCATAGTAATTTCTTAACAGACGAAATACATTATCTCGAATATAGAGAGCTACTATATTTTTCATGCGGCTAAACTTGCGTTTATCACGGTAAAGAATAGCTATTTGATCCTATACATAAACCAGGTCATGAACTGTTTGCCAAATTTCATGCCAATTCGATCAGCAGATTTTGTGTGACAGAGCTCACAAACTTTCATCTCCATATAGATAAATTTGATTTTTCTGTTTTATATTATTCTTAATACGCATGGTTGATGCATAAAAACCATAACAATGACATTCAATTTCTACTACATTTAACCTTGTAATTGCGCTAGTTATAACGACGAAGGCCGTTGACTGCGACGCATCGAAATCCCGGAAAATTGCCGGAAACTACTTTCAAACGTATTCTGTTACAAGTATACGGTTATTATGCTGCTTGCAACTCGTGAAAATGTCACTACGACAACTTGCATTAATGTGTAAACATAGTGTAATAACTAATCCAACAGTAATTTAATCCCAAGGGTGATTTCAATGTTATGTTGGTTTTTAAAATTTAATTAAGAGATAATGAATACTAAGTCTTATCACTTCAACAGTGAAGGATGAAATTGACGGCGAAAAGAAAAGGTAGCTCAGGCTAATTTCTTTAGCGCCCTCTTTGTCCTTTGCGGCGCCCTATTACCCTGATGCCTGTGTGCCCAGCATACCTACTTCACAGATATGGGCGGTCCTGTCCATCCACATGTGGCTTTGACCAACCTATTGGACTATGGCCTAAATCCGTCGCATTCAGACGAGGAGACCTGCGCAAAGAACAATATTTCTAATCACACTACCAACATTACGTTTAATATGAGAAGGGCGTGATTAAAAATTTGCGTCCCACAAACCATTGCAGGTACTTATATCTAAAAGATGCTCCTCTAAGTGTAGTTCTATGTAGTTTTTTCAAGTACTTCTATTAGTACGCTCTCTTGAAGTTTTGAGGTACTCGAGTATCTCCTTACGGTCAGCCCTACGACACTGATTACCTTCGTTCATGCTCCATGAAACTAGCAAATCACAAACGTTCCGCCAAGTTGAGTAATACTCAGCACAGTTGCTCCTTGGATGGATGAATAATGGTAAGTTTCCCGAACTTGCTTCGTTTACCTAATGTTAATCACTCTATCCTAGTTCTTAACAAGTATATGATTTAGTAGTTTTAAGAGCTAATACAGATCGCTAATAATCACTCTATCATAGTTCTTAACAAGTATATGATTTAGTAGTTTTAAGAGCTAATACAGATCGCTAAGCTATTCAACTTCAATCAACTTCATTCAACTTCAAGTAAGCCATTAACTGGAATCTCCACATTAGTTGTACTCCACGTTAAGGAGTAGGTAGAGCTTCCAGTCTTCCGATAATAATTTACAAATCGTCGGTCTTCATCATCACACTTCTTCCCGTTATTTACGATATCAAGGCAGGCAATTAAAGGCAAAAAAATAGAAGGGCAACAAAATCTTCCTGTGTCTCACTAACACCAACGTGGTTACCATCACGATGCAATTGTCATTGTTATTGGCAAAAAAACCCCATCAGGGAAGAACTATTTTCAACAATGGACTTCTCAATGAGCTTGGTTGGATGAATACTATATCGATGGCACATCAGTTCACAACCAACCGCCCTTATGAAAACTGTCACGAAAATTCATTTTCATTTTTATCATTCGCTCCATAAATTGAAAAGCTTGCACGAACTTTTAAAAGGAATTTTTCAATACTTTATTCATACAAAAACGCTGAAACCGTCCATACATATAATGCCCGGTAGTCCAGTCTCCGTATTTAGGCCAAGGACTGCAGAAGTAGGCCTCTGATAAACGAAATATTCAACGGAATGAAACCACGATCAATACTACGATAACGCATAACTTCAAGTAGTGTTTCGACGTTTATATTATAAGTTAACTTTACCGGAAGGGTTGTGTTTAAAGGTCAGTAAGAAAATGTAGTTATGGTCGTTAAAACGTAATTTTATTGTATGGTATTACGTGACTATATTGAGAAGTAATATTTTCGTTAATAGGTTAACTATTTATTTGAAAAGAACAAAATGTACTTTTTCATTTTGTGGTGGTGTTACAAGTCAAAAAGTGGCCGACCACAAAACACAAGTCAATCAAACATATATCTTTAATACTACATTTTTCAAAGCAAAACACAACACTGCAGTCATGAGACAGAAATAGGTGTGGCAATTTTGCCTATCGAGCGGAAGAACGAAAGATTCTAGTTCCTAAAACTCTTTATAGATTAAATTAACTCTTTTAGGAAGAAAAACGCACACTAATTAGTTCGTCTTAATAATCTTTAATGAGGTAGTGAAGCTAATAAAATATTTTATATGTTTAATCTCTATGTAAGTATTACTTGCGTCCATAACTAAAAGTTTCAAATCATTACAGCCAGTTCTAATAGTAGAACTTTTGAGTAAAGTTTTACAGGCTATTTTATTTCAGGCGTGTAATACTATAAAAGTGTCGTAATAATGCGTTACGACCGTTTAATATTTCACGTAAATAATATATCCGTAAATAAAACGGGCAGGCAGGAAGTCAATCTGGCCGTCCGAGCGATCCGCGACCTCTTTGCGTGGAATTGGAGCGAATTGCACGGGTTGTGGGCAGCTTGGGGAACTTTTCAAAATGTATACAGGACGTCCATAATATTTGTATAGGGTTCTCAGAGAAGGATTAGTCCATAGTCTACTGCGTGAGTATGCGTATATACCTAGATTAGCTGATCCCCGCGGTTCCACCCGCGTTAAAAAAGTAAAAAGGAATACTTATCTAGACATAGGTAACATGGTTCTCGCAAGCGCATGGCGCGCGCGGTAATACTTTTTTCGAAAATTAAATTAGCCTATGTTACGCTTTAGACCTTCAGCTATCTGCCAGTGAAAGTCCCGTCAACATCGGTCCAGCCGTTTAGAAGATTAGCTCACCCAACCAGACAGACAGACAAAAAAAATTAAATTGCATTTTCGTTATAGGTATCTTGTATACTTTTATATGAATTGAGTAAAAAATGTTATTTGAAATCACATACAGACACTTCAATTTTATTTATTTGTATAGATTACCTAGACTTCGTTGTTGTTAGATTGTTAGCGTGTAAAAATTTATTAAACTGATTCAATTTATAAACTATATAGTTTAAGTGCCTGCTAGCTTTCATATTATAGAAATCTTTAAACTTCCTTCAATATCTACATCCTTCCACGAACAAAATCTTTTGTTGTAGGTACATTTAGTTTCTAAAATAGAGTATTTACTCTGGAGTTCTAAGTTCATATATCCCTTTGTTGTAAAATACCATTTTGTAAATACCAAGTTTACTTGTTAGAATGGCGATTGTCTTTTTTTTATACATTTTTATTTAGTCTCTGTCTACGAGAGGAGCAGGGACATCCTTTGCGATGAATTGGAGCAAATTGTACAAATTCTAGCCAGCTGAAGTAGCCCCACTTAAGATGAACTGTCGAGATAATGGATACTTCATTATCATACTTAACAAATGTTCAGGAAAAGTAATAAATCTATTTTCGTATGACAATAACAAATTGTATATTTATGCGGTATTCCTGTAGATATCAATTGTCGGGATAAACTATATAAAAGTAGGTATTTGTTTTTATTTTTACCTAATTACTACCTAAACTAAACTATAATATCAATTTTGCATTTTTTTTACATCTTTATAAGTTGTATATTTTTATAAAAAGTTTTTTTCGTCGACGTTAGGTACTAAACAAAAGCAATGTAGGTTTTAAAAATGAACAACATCGAACTATTTAACGCAAAATTTACAAATTGACCTTTATTATTATGGCATGATTATTTGCATTTTGTGTGGACAATAAATTGTACTAACATAATAATAAAAATAAAAACTTTAAAAATATGGGAAATTGCACATTGTGAGTAATTAAAAATAAATATTCAAGAATTTCAAGATAAATATAATAACGTGGGAAGTTGCAATGATGGTCTGTGTACAGAAATTGCTCCGGCTCAAGTTTTGCGCAAATACAAATTTGTTTCAACGATATTTGGGTCAGCTTGAATTCTGAAATAAGGCATCCGCATTAATTCAGGGTTGCCAGTTTTCAGTCATATGCAAACAATATGGATAATTAATTATAAAAGCCAATCGTTTCAAAAATACGTAATTAATTTTGCATTTGTAATTGGATTCTGGTTTATGTTCATTAGAGAGGTGGTTATAGATGTCCATGTGCTACAATGACCACCTAACATCAGATCACAGACATATATTTCAATAGATTACGCATCTATCGTCAAACGCATCTATCTGTATATCAAACGCGTGTAGTAGGTACCTAAATGTGGCGTAAAGTTAGTTATCAATATAAAAAAAATCTTATTAAGATTTACAAACCTCGAATATTATTGAGCAGGAATAAATGCATTTATTTTTTAGATTCTAAGATATCTTTGGAGAGGTACGAAAGGTAAGAGACGGGCAACCCTTTCAGGTCAACCCAGTCCCCTGTAAAACAATGTGCAAAGAGAATGTAAATTTTGTTTATGGTATGCTTTCAGACATTCTGACGTCAATGTATCCATATTTAATACGAGTATATTGTTATATTATCTGTGAAGCTACGAATGTAAGTTTAATATCTCTGGACGTTTAACATAGTTTCTTCCCTAATGTGGAATACCGATTCTCTGATAATAAAAAAACATACTGACTTATTATTTGACAAGCTATAGAAGTACTCTTGGTAAGTCGCCATTAATATCTTTCCATTAAGCGTTGTAAAAATGAATTGGTCCTGTCCACATATACAGTAATAACAGCATAATATCAGGCCAGCATAATATAGTCATCTTCAGTTTATACTGCAAAATATTGTATTTTATGTAAATATAGAGGTTGTGGTTTATACAATCTTTTTTTTTTGTTATCGTCGACCAATTTAAATAGCCCATTTACGTAAATTTTGAACGACCGAAATTAAAAGGTACGGTTTAAAGAGCGATTCGAAACTCCGAAAAAGGACACGAAGATAACACCTAATTACAGTCGGAAATCAAATGTTTTTACTTAAATTTGAGCACCCACGCCTAAATAAGACGAAGACCCAGACTAAGACTCGTCCACAGTTGTAGCTTGCGCACTAGCGGTAGCGATGGTGAAAATACAAGCGTATAACATGGCCCGTAAAAAATTATATATTTCATTTGAAATAATATTCATATAGTATTCAGAAAATACTTACAAATAAATTTTGTAATAGATATAATTATTTTTACAGCTTTAACTCAAGAACTTATTGGCTATTTTATACTCGGTCTAGGATCTCTAATTCTGTAAAAGACATTCTCAGAGGTGTATGAAGTTTACTAATACGTCCTTTGGTAGCGTTACCTATATTAGTTATGGCCTAATATGGGAATAGGCCAAAACAAATAGCTACCTCATTCAGAAAATAATTTACAAGTACCCGGCAGTGGACAGTAACAGGCTGACGACGAATATGGTTCTTGACCACCAAGATACTCTCACCCGTCTCCGCACCCGCTCTACTCGCCATACTCAGCCGCCTCCGCGGCCGCGCTACTCTCCGCTCCAAGACGGGACCAGCACTGAAAGATGACTCAAGCACCTTTTCAAACTCGTCCCAACATGAATAAGGACGCCTTTTTATTTTTCCGTTGACAGAAATGTCCTCTTCACAAAGAGCCATTTTATTTTGGGCATTTTAACGACACCGCGCTCAATTATGAACCCGGCCTATTTTTGAAGCGTTGATAATTATAAAATAGTACCTATCTAATATGTATGGACAGCCATTAGCTTCAGAATTTTTCAGTTATCCAAATTCTGTTCCGGGTTCGAAGTATCCTTTTTACATTATAGAAGTAGCAATCAAGGATGCATTTCACCTGATGTGGCAACTGTAGCCCATGGACTTTTATATTATACCACTCCAGACAGGATCAAAATTTGGCCTGAGGTATCAGAAGCTCTAATAAAAGCCTAGCCACAAATAAATACAATATCTAAACCAGAACATTTCAGCGAAATAAATAGAGCATTTTTAGAATCCATATTCTCACCATAACACAAAAGAATCATTAATATTTCTTTGTTGTGGAAAAAAGATGTTTGTCTTAGAAAAAACATTTAAGAGAATATAAAAGGTTATCGAGCGTGCCTATATATTTTACCAAAACGTCGATAACAGCAGAAACAAAACGGACCACTAAGTATGGTCCACACTTTAAGCCATATAGGCAGTAATAGGCCCGGCCCATAAACTAGGCGCGCCCTGAAAGGTTAAGGGTAACCTTTCAGGCTTGTTATTGAGGCTTTTACTTACGAGTTACGATTATTATGCTTATTTATCTTCCCTTTATATCACACAGGGTAAACGATTGCCTACGTATTACGATAATAAGACCATTTAATATGTTAAACATACATAGTTAAGTGCCTTTTAAGATTTGCTTCTTAGTAAAGATATTTTTTTTGAAATGTAAATAGTCACAATGATTGCTAATTAATGTAACTATACAAGCGGCAGTTAATAACAGTGATACAGATTTAGTTACTTAAATCCGAACGTTCTGATGCATTCATAAATACTTTTGGTTTTATTTGGTAGTAATATATCACGACCGTCCCTTAACTTAAGAGAACCTATTATTATAGCTTCATATAGATGTAATAAGTTGTAAACATTGAAATATCTTGATCGAATAAGTATTCCAGAGTATATTCCGTATTATGTACCTATTCACGACGTCCCACTAAAATCTGAAGGATACGAAGGCCTTGAGTTCTTCAGTTATTACATAGAGAGGAGAGCTCTGTGTTAGACTAAAAGTAGCTATGAAGACGTTTTACTAATTAAGTATAGCGAAAATAACTCAGTATAATTACTGGCGTAGAATTCCATTGTTCAAATGCGTCAGAACAAACGCTGTATATACTTCTTAATTTAACCTTTATTTACATTGGTGGGTGGATGGCAATATGGCGGCCTTCCAGCCACTCCCTGAAGGCACACCTTAATCGCTGAAAAGGTTAAAGTTGCTTACGATGATTGCAGTAGTCTGCCCTTTGATAAAACGTTTTTTTATCTTTGGAAACGATAAGTTGTCTATGAAATTAATAGCACTTAGCTATGATCAGATATCCAAAATTTTTCTTCATGCACATATCACATTCTATCATTCTATAAAAGTAATAAAATACTTTCAAATATGGAAGCGTTTTTTTATATTGCTCATAACAACTTAACTTATATACCATAATATATGTACATTGTGTACTAAGGACAACAGGTAAACGTTAGATTCTGGTGGTGTAAAACCTATCGTGTCACCACTCACAGTAAGACCATATCTGATACTAGACCTTAAAAAACGTTAGCTTAAACCAATTTTTCTCAAAATTTTAAAAAAGATTACCTACCGCATCCTCAAAAACGCTTCCCACAGATTTAATATTGCAGAGTACTACTGACTGAACCAATTTATATTAAGAGTAACTGACATCGAGTAATGCTACGAGCACTTCCGAGATTGGATGCCTTATGCAATTTGCCACGTTTAACTGGATCTAGGTTCAGTATACTGAACGTAGTTAGTATCACAGAGGTTCAAACTTATAACATCTTCCACATAATTTGTAATCAATTATTTTCTAGTGCATAGTTGCACTTTGTTAAGTGATTCAAATAAGATGATACTAATATATAAACGGACTTTAGTTTAGCCATTTGTATTTTTTTTCTGTGGAATGTCTATGGCTATTGGCTTTTCCCTATTACTATTGTTTTTTTTTTTAACATCAAAATTTGGAACGATTACGCCTACCACCAAACTACGTTTTCACCGTGGTTGTGAAAATGTATCTATGAGTTCCATATTAAACAACTCTAAACAAAATACCACCAGAAGATATTTTCGTATTGACGTCTCTGCTAAGAAAGAAAACATCTCCAAGATTATATTTCTTCCATTATAGGATGAAGATACATCTGAAGTCGTAATTAATCAAATGAAGTCTTGATTCGAACTGTAATACACAGATACACAGTGCTAACTAAGCTCAAAGTGTCTACACAATAATCTAATGACAACATCCGCTGTATATGATTTGCTAACTTTGCACGGTTTCCTGACAAAGTTCGACCGTAACCCAAATTCAGCCTTTTTGATATGGAAGTGATGAAACATATACAATCAAAAACACCTAACTAAGTACATGAATTTTAATGCCTTAAGATCTAAGCCAGAAAAGCTTGTGAATTTCGAAGTTTCTTCCATCCCTTCTTCTGTCTAGCGAAACATCGTCGCGAGTTGTAGTAGTTTTTAATTGACGTTCAAAAATAATTCTTTAAAGGATCTCCTTTAAATAAAAGATTTTTCATTTTACTTTTTTATTTTGTTTTAATAACCAATATGGAAAATAATGTTGCTATGCCTTCAGAATTTTACGCTACCATTCGTAGACACCGTTTCTCATAGGTACGATATATATATTTAATTGATGTCATACCAGAAAGATTGTGGAGTACCACTAAAGTACCCAATTTAAAATGACATTTGAATGGCTGTGTTGCCACCATAGCGGTTTCTTTCACGTAAAAAGGTAATCAGTGTCGGCAGTATACATGAAAGTTGTCAACGCTCGGACAATTAGAAAAAGAAAACGATAATTTTAGTGAAAGCGTCCAGTCTGTCATTGTAACACAAATGTACGGAGTGATCACAGATTACAAATTATACTTGGCTGCAGTTTCATGGGGCATTAGCCTCAATTTTGTTTAAACACAGACATTACTGGGTTCTACCATATCTTTTTAATAAAAATACATCGTAAAATATATGACTATATTATTATTTTCTTATCACTAGACTATATTATTATATTTATTACGTTACGATTAGAATCAATGAAATCACATTGTTTGGCTAGTCTAAACAAACATAAAACAATTAGGGATAGACTGATTAGATAGGTTCTTCCCAAAAAGAATAGTTTTAAGTATGTTGACCCGCGTGACGCAGCGATCACCAGCCAGACCGATACAAAGTTCCAGATGTAATCATTGGTCAGGTGTTTTGAATTTGCAATACTGCCACGCTCATCTCTCTCTGCCTTATAAAAGCTGAAGAAGCCTTACAGAAGCGCTACTGTGTTCTGATTTTACGGCTATGGTAAGAGAGACACCAGAAAGCTTACACGTTCCAACGTAGGCCTTAGATGTAGAATTGCTTCTAAGGTCGAAATCAAGTAGAACTCTAATACTATATGGGAGTTGATTTATGGTTAACATTGAGCGCCATTGGCCAGTTATGTTAATGCTAATTTTGTTTAATTCTTTGTAAACAAAAAACTTCTAGTTAAGATTTGTTACAGGTATCATCATATAAAACAGTAATTTTCACAATCATTTCTTTTCCGAATTCATAATTACCATCCCGACCTACACAGTGGCGCCATCTGCACCAAAATCCATTTTAAATGCTAACAACGCCATCTATCCAGTGGAACGTGGTGTAATATCGTATTCTATGTGGTTTTTAAATGATTACTTAGGATGCAATAAAAATAATAAAATAATTCGCACTACTATTACGATAACCATACCCAACTATATGTTTACAATGCATTTCAAGTTTGTGTAAAAGAACAATTCTATTTCAACGTTTCAAAATTTAAATGGGTGATAAAAATTGATTGCTAGGTAAAAGCGGGCGACGTGTCTTTTCAGTTTCGTTAATGGCTCTATTATTGAGGAAATTTCTTTCGTAGAAGAAACTAAAAATAAAAACCAAAACGGGCTGAAATGTTGATTTCCAAAGGGAACAGTGACGTTTTTAGATGTTTACGAATATTGCAGGCGTTTTGTAATATTAATATTATGAATATTAAAGTAATAAGAATACACTCTCTTTTACCTTTCCAAAATAAGATCAGACATTGAATTTAATGCACCGAATATACTCGTAAATAAGTATTAATTGAATTTTAAAATCTGTGAAGTGTCCGTTTGTGATATCAAAATAACATTTTTTTACTCAATACCTACGTATGAAAGTATACACGATACGATTTTTTTGTCTGTCTGTCGGTCTGTCTGTTTGGCTGTGGTAATCTTTTAAACGGCTGCACCGATTTGACGGGACTTTCACTGGCGCGGGGATCACCTAGTTTTAAATAAGAAATAACCTTAAAATAACTCGGAACTCCTAGCCTAATACTTGGCAGATATAGATCAATTCTGTCATGTTTTGTCACCAAAACGGATTACAAAATATTGCAACGTAATAACGTTACCAAACGAAGACTAGTTACCAAATTGGCAGGCTAATAATAAGTAGGTTTATGACTGGCAAAGCACTAAAGGGATTGCAAGTTGGTCATTGGCCGAGCGTTCTGGCAAATTGCCATCGAGTTGTGAATTTCATTCGTATTTGAAATTTGTATTCGTATTTCAGTAGTACAATAGATGCTTCGTTAAGGATTTCTGAGTCGGTTTACGGAAAAGATTTGTATTCGTTGAGACTCATTTGGAACAAATTATATGAAAATGATGCAATTTTATTGATTAACACATGACAAGAGCACGCTCGTATTGTATACAAATGGGTTGCCCTACATGATATACATACATACTCGTATGTATTTTACGCATTATATCGACACATCAACGAGTAAGCTTTGTCTGAGTCTCACATAAGAGTCTAAATAATGTGGTGGGGTAAGATTTTTTTAAATACATGTAGCTTGTATAAAGACGAAACTGTACAAGAAATAAGTGGGAAACCTACGAAAATTAAATCCGAAAGTCGATCCGAATTCGATTTTCAAATTATGATTTGTATATTATGTATCAACAAAATGGCATGATAATACTAAAACTTGTTCCAAAAAAGTGCCTGTTTTGCCATAAGGATTAATAATATGACTTTAATAAAACATAATATATATCAACTATTTCAAAAATTTAGTTCTTGCTTCGTTGGTGTAATAAATTCAATTGATCGACATAAACTGCGAATGCTGCCAAGCCAAATTGTACATTTCGATGTCGTTGCAAAATCTAAATTGAATTCCCTTGAATCGAAAGCAGTTGAAAGGCTTTTTCACAATTTTGTTGACCGTTACATTATTTCATTTTGTTTTAACATTCATTTAATTAAATATTATATCTCTTCCTATGTCTTAATCATTATTTATCGCATGAGAGTTTATTGTCGCTCTATTTCAAATGCCTTATAGTTATTCGAGTTAATTAGTAAAAAATATTGCCATAACATCTTTGAAGAATTTACTACGAAAATATGCGTAAATTCATACTAGTTCATAGTCAATTATCTATCAGTATTAAATAACGTGCATTATTTTACGTTCGTTCTCGCTTTATCTGTTGCTACAAGCTAATCTTTAGATGTTTTGGTGTAGATCACAACAAAAGATTGACTTTCCTTTTTTTCATATTTCGTCAGTGCTCTTACCAAATTTCACGATTTCCTTAAGTGTTTTTTTAATCACATATTTTGCTCTAATAATGATAATATTTTCTTAATTTATGTTAGTTGGTCTTGGCCGTTTTGTCATCTCCTCTTGTTGATTCAATAAAAAGATTTGCAAAAATTTGTCGAAATCTTCACAGAATCTAAATCTTCATGTCAGAAATGAAACTAGCGAGGCCCTGTGACGATGTGTGACTTAATTCGACATATACAATTCAATACAAACCCTTTACTAGACAAACACACAAAAGGGACATTAGCATGTTTACATAATACCGTGATGAATGTGATGATTCACCGAACAATTCATGTAAAAACACCAAAAGTGCTTTATAACGAGACATTACAGGTAAATGCGATACGTAATAAACGCACAACCGTAACGGAGTTCATAAACACAGATTTATTGCCTGTCTTCCTCAAATGCTGTCGTTTTGTTTGCAAACGAAAGAGAGGGAATAAAAATCATAATGCCACTTTAATCTTTCATTTCTGTACGCAATAATCCGCACTATCCGTGTGATTTACGATCAAGGAACAATGACTGCTATGCAGTTGACACAAAGGCGAAAGTATTGTGTACGTTTTCGACCTTCGTCTTCTATATTGCGCTGATATCGTCCCATAAGTATTAGAAAGGTATTCTCCGGATAATAGCCTCTGTATTCGATATAGATGACGAAAGATTTCAAGATGAGGTTGCTGTTCTATTCGACATTGTTTTGACACCTACACAAAAAGAAAAGTTTCTAAGTAACGAAATACCTGATAAAACTACATCGCTTCCTTAATTTGCCGATTTGGCTTCTGGGCCCGGACCCGAAATTCTGTGGCCGGTTCTTTGAAGTGATTCAAGCCAGTGCAGATAAATTAGACGCAGTATAGAGAGAGAGGATACTTGCATTTGTTATCCTAACGCACCACGAAAATAATATCTATGGCCAATAATAAGTATGGATCCTGAAGCCAAATATAAGTGGCAAAGTACAGATGAAAGATTATCAGAAGCTACAAATTTCTTCGTGGTTTTTCCAGTTGGTTTATGCCTACAAATAGTGACGAGCCTTTCCACGATTATAATATGGATTCTCGACCCCAACATGAATACGTCACAGTACGTCTATTCTTTAAACAAAGCACTATCTACACAATACACTTCTGCACTGCACTTTTATAAAGTGTCCTTTCTGACGTTGACTTGCAAATTGCAACACGCCTGGGTTCTCGACCCAAATATTATTATGTCACAATCTCCGTCGTTTCTACAGGACTAGAGTATTGTCTTCCATACTCCGGGGGTTAGTGAAGTGTCCTTTCCATTCGTTGCAACACTTGCGACACAAGTGTAAGTGGGTCTCACGAAACTCGAGAACTCGCTCGTCTTACGCAAAAACTCGGAGCATCGTTCGCAATTAGCGAGTTACGTCACGCGGAAGTGTGCCGCTGCATCTTTCCGCAATTAACGAGTAAACGGGTGATTTGGAATAATTAAAAAAGTGCACTTAAATAAATTTGTCTTTAACGAACTTGTGTTTGTCATTAGCCAAAAACAAATTACTGTTTTCGGCGTGCACTCGGCACACATTTTGGACTTTATCGCAGGAATTTTCATGTATTTTTGTGATAAAAATAACCTGCCATTCCTCGTAAAGCACTTTATCGTCATCTAAAAGTCCTAAGGGAGCGTGGAATGTGGATGCTTATTTCGATGAGGCAATTAAATTTATTACGCGTTCCTACCCACTGGATATATTGGAATACTCAGCCTTGATTTTTTATCCGATTGAAGTAGCAAACGAGCTTGCTGACCTGATGGTATGTGGTCACTGCCGCTCGTGGACATCTGTAACCAATTAATATAGGACACGGTCAGAAATCAGTCACAGATGCGTTGCTACTCCTGATGATTAAGATTGTCACTGAAAGTGAAGACAGCAACTTTCTTCCAACGAAACAAAAACTGCTTCACGCTAGAAATATTCTGGCGGTTGTACCTCGTCGAAACATATTCGCTCCTTGCAGAAACCTTGGAGGAAAATGCTGACAAATAAAGTGGACACGCAAGTGCACTATAATCTATGTCCTTACATAGATATTGAAATGATCGGGAGTGTCCGCGACATTGCACATTGCCGGATAGACGTAACCAGAGTTCACTTTTTATTATCATTGAAACGACCTCGCGGCTCTGATCCTGTGCAATGGCAATGCCATTCTAACTGTCACTGCTTACGTAACAGATCAGTTGGTAACTACGTGGTAACTACACTAAAGCCGACTCACACGTACCACAACCACACAACATCGCAGCGTCAAAATGTAGTCAAAACAGTGGCTACGTGGTGTCGATGAAGCTTTTTGTAATTGCGTTGTGTTTCCGACAATGTCGATGTGGTATCTGCGATGTGGTCAGCCACTGGTTCTCGGTATCGTTGGTGGTTGCGTTGTGGTTGCGATTAAGTCGGCATCACAAAAGCGTTCGATAACGACTGCAAAATGTGGTGCATGTGAATATTGCTATTCATTTTCAATACAAAATATACCCCCGATCACATGTTGTGGTTGTAAATCTATATCTGTCTATATCTATAACTGTAAATCCAATTTAAATTTATTTGAACAGTATTCTAATATTTTTTTTCGCTTTCCAAAATATTGAATGCTTTTTTAATTGCTCTTTGAAAGGGTTTTTGGAAGTTCGTAATCGTAATTATGTACTTATTTACACATCAACTCAAAACACCATTTCTACATAAACTTAGTGTTTGTTACTATAGGCTAATCTGAAAAAAATATCTAACAAACTAGGTATATCACAAACAACTGGAAAGGATCATTGAAATTAAATCCTTCGTTAAAATTGAAATAGACGAACCGCGCGGATTCCCGCTTCAAATAATGTTATTTACATAACATGCATCTAATTTAAAACTAGGTGGCGCTTGCTTCATGCAACCGGTAGCTTAAACATGCGCACGCGCCGACCCGGAATCGTATATAAAGGAACGACTGGCTGGAATAATAACACCAACATAACATGAACTTTGCATCCAAGTGTGATGGCCTTCTACAAGTATAAAATTGTTAATGCAAGTAGCGTTAAGAATAAATGTATTAAAATAACGTGTTCTAAGTATAACTTTGATTATGGTTAACCCGACTTTGTATCTTGTCTATGGTCTTACTGCTAGTATCACAGTTAGATTTGAAGATTATCCAAATATATATTATGTTTAAAAAATATATAATAATATTAATCCTAGAAATTATTTTTCGCACTGGAAAGTGCTAAAAATAATTTATAGGATAGCAAGAGCATTAAAACTTTAATTTTTCATAGCATTATTATAATGATTACCATGATTATTACATACTTTACTTCATCTTCATTGGTAACCCATTTACCACGAAATGTGAGGACTACATAGGACTTAACGAAAATATACATACGAGAATATATACGAGATAATATCTGTTATACGAGATAACTGAATATTTAGTATGAAAGAACGAAACCTCCGACAAATGATATAAGTAATCATATAAAATGAATAATAATTTTTGTTGTTTATTAGACGTACTGAGATGAGAATTGTATTCAGTTTAATGATAGTATCGCATCGTAAATATTCCGCTCCCATCTGCTGCATGCACTCAACCGACAGAAGAGTACGGCTCAAGGAACGCTAAATGCACGATGTAATGCCGTTCTAAATTTAAATCGCTTCCAGTTGTTCCGCTTGTCATTTTTGACGTGTCGAAATGCAGATAATAAATATTTGTTAAAACCTAATTCAAGATATTTGGCGTAATATGCGTTCATGTTTAAGACTCATTTAGTATCGTTGTAACGTTGACTTTTACTTTCAATCAGAGCGAGTTACGCATACAAATACGAGTTAATAATTAATTTTAATCTATTTTAAGCGCCGTTATTCACTTTCACATGTCCGCGATGCAATTAAAGGTCTTGTTCGTGGAATCGTGTTAGAATTTACTGAGTGGACGTGATATGTATGAAATTATTGTACAGTATAGCATTTATAAAATGAATAATAAATACCAACTTACAAACATAATTATTATAATTGCGATAATATAAATGCTTTTGTGCGTGTAAATAACATCATTTTGATAGAAATAAACGTGAGTATAAAATTCGATTATTGTACTGAAAAAATCGTATTATGCAAAGATTTTTACTATAGATAGGCCCTGCGCATTCAAAAACTGTTTACGTTTTGCGTAACTGCTGAAGAAAAGACGGCGTAGTGATAGTTATAGTTATCTCGCTCCTGCATTATGTAATTGATATAGTTTGTTCTCTGTCACACGCGCCGCAGTATAGCGAAAGTATCTAATTAAAAGGCAAACATAGGTTCGCGCGTCTGAAGTATGGTTCGGGCGAATCTTTATTATATATAAATCTTTGGCCTATGCGTATTTTGCTAGGATTGTGTTTATATTTAAGTATATCTTCTATATAATCTTATAATATTGACGATTTTCGACTGACTCATCGATAAGAATAATATAAGTATGCTATGATTCTGGAATAAAGGCCGTCTTGACTTTGTTAGGCTATTTTGTTTTCCATGGGTATTCCAAAGTTGATTTACTCATTAAATACTTTTATTATATTACTATTATTTTAAAAATACTTTATTATGCTATTATAATGTTAAATAAAATGTATGTATGTGACGAAACTCTCCCTACTGCCAACCCTAAGTATAGACTTTATAGACTTTATCTTAGAAGGCGCGCGGTCCGGTGTGTGTATAACCCTCTTTTTGCTAAATGCCTTGAAAGACGCCACAAGTGCTCCCCTCGTATTTCCGTTACTTTTAGGGTTTTCAAACATGCTATATTTAATTTAAAACTATTTATTTTATTTTTCACATTTGAAATTTATTCAGCAGCTCAGCTTCATTCATTTAGGTGTCTAATTTCTAATTTCCAACGTTTAATGCCAAATACTCGTACTTGTATGATCTAAAACAATAATAGGCTGTATAAAATAATTTTGCAATTATGGCAATATTTTTTGTTAAATAGTCTTCTAACTTGAAATGGCAGTGTTAAGGGTTCAGGGATCACAGGTATGGCATATTAAATATTTTATATAATGTTGTATTTTTGTCATTAGTATGTATTTACTAACATACCTTAAGTTAAATTGTTACTAACCAAATGCATCCCTGTTATACGAAAATAATTAAATTTGAATTTGTTAAACAGGATAGTGAAAACAGGTAGGCCCATAATTTTGAATCGATTTAAAATCTAATGGAAATTTAACGGAATTTAATGGAAATATAGTTAACTTTACGTTAGCCTGATTCCACTATCATTTACTCCTTTTAGCACAAAAAAAAATATAATTGAAAATATTAAATTAATAATCTCATGACAAAAAATTACATATTTCATGTCGGTATATCGTGATTACTGTTAAAGTGGGAGCCCTAGCTCCTTAGATACACTCTGGCCGAGTGGTGAAAGCTCTTACCGTATTTTGTTCCTTAAACACTTTTTGTCCTTGACTTTGGCAAAGATACAAAATGGCGGCACGAGTCAAGTTCATTCACTCGGTAGGCGGCCAATAGTTAGTTGCCTTTCTACTCAACATTGTTCTGTCACATTGTATTTTTTGCTTACAAACGGTTTTTTGTTCAGCACTAATGATCGGTTTTTCCTTCATTATTTATTTATTTCCGATATATATTTTTATTTGCGTAGCGGTCTCTGACAGTAGCTGGTGACAGACGTTTCGCTTGGGTACTAACTCTTTAACTCCCTAAAAGCCT